>JAXQQM020061469.1:0-50129 GCA_034641835.2 Pinus albicaulis
ACCCGCCTACATTTCCTAGGCCTTCCACATCTGAAACTCCATTTAAGATAGCATCTACCTACGTACTTCTTTTCATTTTCCGGATAAAGGCATTTTGTTCCCGTAAAAAGATCATATCTGGATTTTCCGTCTTGACTTTCCTTTAAGAAGTCTTAGTTTTCTGAGGCTATTCAACACTCTAGCATTCTCGGGGATAGGATCTTCATTAAAAATAGAAAAATTAAGAAGAAGTAGGGAAGGCTTCTAGGGCTTTCATCTTACCGTAGCTTAGAAGAATTTGACCGAACTCTGGAGCTTGTTGTTTGATTTACTTACCCTCTTACGCTTTTCTTTAGAATTTTTTTTACTCTCGCCGTGAGCCTTCTTACCTTAATGCCCAAGCTAGTAGTCTCCCCTTACTCCTTTTCTCTCGATCCCCGTCTACCGCAACCTCCGTGCTGTGAATAATAAATTGATCCTATTTATTTGTTCTTGTTTATTTGTTCTTCCGGAACATGCTCTACTCCAAGTTCCTTCTATTGCTCAACCATACTGATCAAATCCATGCCTTCCCTGTTTAGAATATCTTTCAGTTCTAGGTCCTTGGTACCAGCTTCACTCATTGTCATTTCCACATCACCTTCCAAGTCAAAGTCAAGTGATGCACCTGTTGAGGCTCCTTCCATGTCTTGTGTTTAGGAGCTCGGGATTTCCTGGGCAATGCCATCCTCTGGCTCGACATGTTTCTCCTTTGGATTTGACTCTGTTACGTTTTTTCATTATCGTCTAGCACTGTAAATGTATTACCAGTCCCCTTCTTTGTTTTCATTGGTTTTTGTTGGTTCTGTCTGAGTGATCTATGTCGCATTGTGGGGTGGACAAAACCTTATTTGTCCTTCTACTGATCCTATTTCCTTTGTTCTGGCTGCTTATTAAGAGGAAATTCCTGGAATAGATGCCCATGTGCATGACACTTACGACATCTAAACGGGATTTGTTCATAGTCTATAGCTTGAAAAATTCTTCATCCCGGAATTCTAGCCATAGTCCCTCTGGCAGGGCTCCCAACACATCCATTTCAACACATATCTTAGCGCGAGAGGTATATCTCTTTTGCAGAGTAACTTCTGAGGCCTGAATGAAAAGCTTGACCCAGAAAGGGACATGGATGAAAGTATCATTTTCTGGAGAAAAAATTGGTTTCCATAGCCTCAAAAACAGCCCTACAGAGGCATAGAAGTATGGGCTGCCATCAAATATTCTATCCCTGTCTTTTAGGTTCGCAAAAACCACTGTGAAAAATCCTTTTGAGCCTAGGTGAAGCTGGACATCACCTAGGGGTTTCCATTGTTGCTTGATCCATAGACATAAGCCCTTCTCAGTTGGGAAAAATCCCATGAATTTTCGTATTAGAGCATACGTGGTCATATGATCCCAGTATACTTGCATCTTCGGATCATTTATTATAACCCATGGTATTTCCACTGTTTTTTGTTTGCATGGTACTTTTTCTCCCGACGTTTGGCTTTTGGATCTAGATCCTAAAGGATTTGAGCCCTGCATGGTTTGAACTTGTTGCCTCCCTTTGGTCAGAGTCTCTGTGGTCTCCCTGGGTGATTCTCCCTTAGGATAAGGCCCTCTGTTTTTGTTTTGTTTTCCATTGAATTCATTCCAGTTATGAACCCTTGTCTTGGTGCCTCCTTGGAGGCTGCTTCTGCCCTCTGAGCCTGACCTGCAGCGTCTGATCCTGCTATATGAACACCTTCATTGGGGCCCTTACCTCTGTCCAAGACCATTTTTTTGAAGGAAGGAGCCCCATTGGCCCCCCCTCGCCTCATTTTACGGGCCATCACTGTCCCTCTGTTGTAGAGCTCGACAAAACGAGCCCGATTCACCTCCAAGGATTGCTTCACCCCATAGTAAACACCAAACACCTGTAGCCCAAAAACCAAGGCTAAGGTTCGTCGCGCCAACCTCCTGAGAACTTCAAAGTTACAAAATTTACTAATTGTCTTGTCACCTTATGTTGAACCCTAGGTCCAATAGTGATTTGGATAGTTACCGGTGGTTAATTTGTATAGAAATTTTCTAACTCGTTACATTTCCATGTGAGGATATCGGGGTAAGTTACATTTAAGCTTCAAGACATTTTGATGTTAAGTTGAGTATGATAACTAAAAAATGTTATTACTTAATATAGGTAAGGAGTATTTTTTATTTGAATATATTTCTTGATAATTTTTTTTAATATAATAATTAGCAAATGTTATTATTATTTATATATTAAAGAGTACATTTTATATGGATATAAATGTATGAACTTATTTATATAATTTAAATCGTTAATTAAAGTTGTTGATAACTTTAATATCACTACTGTATTCTATTACAACAAATGATTTTTTTTAAATTTTTACAATTTTTTTTAGTAATTTTTGTTTTTACATTATATTTTTTTAAATCTTATTTTTTAATTCTATTTTTTTTAAGTTAATTTATTGACAACAATAATTATGAAATATATATATATATATATATATATATATATATATAAGATAATGGTTAATATTCATTAAGATCAAAATATATATATATATATTATAAAAAAAAATATTAACTAAAAATAAATTTTAATTTGATTCTTTTATGTTAAAAATATATTTCCTTTATTAAATATTACCTAACTACAAGGCTAGAAGGTTAGCTGGAGTACCCATTTTGAGATTATGCTTCAATAGATCTATCTAAATTCCAAAAAATATTTAATTAAAAATAGGTAATAATTTAATTTTATATAAAAGATATTATAGTATATAAATATGAAGTTTATGTATATATCTCTACACGATATTGTAAAAGAATAATTACTATATAAATTTAAATATTTAAATATTTTATATTATAATATTTTAAATGGAAAAAAAATAATAAAATCATATATTAGTTAATCATAAATCATAAATGAAATCAAATTAATATAATGAAAATATTAATAATTTAATAAAAAATTAAATGATATAATTTCATTAGTAATATATATATATAATACCAATTAAATTATATTATTTAATTGGTATATATATATATATATATTTTAAATATAATCAATTTAGATTTTAAATCACCAAAATATTTATTTGTAATAGTTTAATTTTTCTTGGAATGATTTATAAATAATTTATTCTTAAAATTTTAATTTTTTAGTGAGGAAAATTAATACTTCTTGAAATGTATTTTCCTTCTTTTTCCATATCTATTATTGTCATTTTTTATATAATGCTTTTATATATAACATTTTGAATATCTTAATCACAATTTCCAATAATCCAATGATTATTCATATTTCTAGAAATTCATCCTCTTTCAATTTCATTTAATTTTCTAGAAATTCAATCTACATAAACGTCTTCACCATCTTTCTATCCCAAACACTTCCACACCTTTTAGAATTTCTTTGTTTCATAACGATCTTTAAAAAAACTTAACACAACATTAAAACTAACTAAATGAAAATTGTTTCCTTTAAAAAATAAAAAACACAACCCCTACAACATTTTAATTAATATAAATTTATTATTATTTAAAATTAGTTAAATATAAAAAAGGATCACCAACCATAGTTCAAAAATATATAAATATACTTTTGATAAGAACTAAATTTATTTTAAACAACACTCTAGAGAAAATACTTAAAATTAGTAATACAACTTTTTCCTTCGTTAAAAATAACTTTATTTTAAGTAAAAACAACTTTATCTTAAATTAATAAAATGTAATATGTAAAATTTAGTAATTTTAAAAATAAGAAAATTTATTGTATTTTAAATTAGTCAAATCTAAAATTTTAATTTTTAAAAATTTAGGTAAATTAAATAATTTATTAATTTATAAATAAAATTTAATACAAGTTTTAAAGTTCTAAAGTGTATAAATCCCATTTAATATACAATTTTATGATGTGTATTTTAAAATATAAAAATTGTTTTAGAAAATAAACTAAAAATCCAAATTTATATAATAATCCACATTAACAGTACAACTTAATAACCCAACACATCAAGGGATGAAACCCTTATGGCTAACTGGCCGGGATACTAGGGCCCAGGGGAAAGCCCCGGCCAACCCTGGGGGGGATTCAATATACAAACTAATATAGTAAACTAGAAACCCTAAGAGGAATAATTGATAATCGTAAACAAGAAATTGATCGTTTATTCTAGAGAGAGCAGCCTCATCAAGAAATCGACCTTTGGGCGAAATTGCCGCTACCCACTTGTGAAGACTTGTTGGAAATAGGAACGAAACCTACACAAAAGCCAAATCCCAATCTTGAAGTTAAATCCCAGTAAAATACTAAGTTATAACATGTGTAAATAATCTCAAAATAACTTAGAACGTACTTGTAAATTTTTACATTCACCGAAATTGCACACGGTCAAAGTTGGAATCCAAAGCACAGAAGGGTTGAGCAACGTTCTGGAGGGTTTGAGAATGTGGGTAGAGAGAGAGCATAGATGAAGTGAAGTAATGAATCCTTTCCACATCCATATGTTGCTATAAAGACCATCTAACTCTGGCAACACCTTCAAGTAACAAAAAAGAAAATATAAAACAAAGTTCGACCATTCAAATTACTCAGCTAAAGAATTGGGTTGTAAGGAAATAATGGGTTGAGCCATTACAACGAACTTACCCGTGCATTAAAAATTCTTAGCCAAGAACAACTGTAGAACCAAAATTCAAAGGAACAACACCAAAATGTGGAGAAACTAGTGGAGTCAGAGCCAGGGTAGAAGAGGGAGAAATTAATGAAGCAATAAACTGATGGTGAAAAAACCCTACTGTCTTTATCCATTTTCCCATGCAGTCTGAATCCTGGAGATTCCAGATCTTCTGCCACATGGATAGAGGTCAGACCTAACACCACATCCAAAATTAATCAATTTCTATCAATTAACACAAAAATCGGTGAAGAATCCGGCTATAAGACCGGTCACGTCTTACAGGTGGAGGGTAAGTTAAATGTAAAAGATAAGTGGGTGTACATTTTCACTTCCAAGTGGTACCGTCACCTTATGCCAGAGTTAGGATCTCAAATCCAGTGGAATAACTTTACAAAACCTTGCTGTCATATAGTAAAAGCATATTTATGTAAATGAAACCTTCACTTATCACCCTATTATTTATGTGCTATTCATCATTGGCTTATTTATGTGCTATTAATCACGGTGTTATTTATGTGCTATGAATATATGTTTAATTAATTTTTTTTTTTTTTTTTAAGGCAGTGTTTAGTATGTGGAAGCATTACAAGTGGTATCACTGCAAGATTTCAACATTGTGAATTGATTGGGAATTTGAAGTGATGATATATGTGTTGATGTGCACAGAGTAAGAAAGTGAATAGATTATGATGAGGAGAGGAGCTGGATCTCAGTTTCTACCAAGAACAATTGTAGAAGCAATATCTACACCAAACCATAATACAAATCTGGAAATGTGGGTGCATGTGGGCACAAAACAACAGAACCAAACAAGTATGCTGCTTGAAACTATTTAACAATTGCAGGCTGAAGTTATTCGATTGAGAGAAGACAATGAAATACTAATGCACAAACATGAAAACATATTAAAGAGTCTTTGAGATAGACAAAACCATCGAACTACTAGACCTAGCCTTGAACACATAACTAAAGATGATGAATAATATCAACACAGAGCTGGGGATGGTTAGACAGGGAGTCACACCCAAAAGATCGATGGAACAAGTTTAACAGTGAAGAGGAATCAAGCTATGTCTCAGATCAAAAGAGAGTGAAGTAGTAGAAATTGGAATTACAGAAATATCAAACCCCCAAATTTTGATGGTGAAGTAGAGGAAGCTTCTGAAATGTGGATTATCACATGAAAAAATACTTTCAAGTCTATGAGTATAACAGTAACTTTAAGGCCAGATTGGCCATCTATCAACTTCAGGGGAAAACCACCTTATGGTGGGAGGAAGTAAAGATAGTGTAAGGAATAAAAGAGTAGGATGTGACTCGTGATGAGTTTAAAAAACACTTCAAAAATAAATATTTAACAAAACGATTTTATGATGAAAATGATAAATAATTTCATGACCTAATATTGGGAGAAATGAATATGGATGAGTTTGTGACTCGGTTTACATCCTTGTTGAGATATGTCCCATATATATGAGAGGAAAAAGCTAAAGTACAATGTTTTTTGAGCAACGTGCGTGCATTCATGAAGGAAATAATAGAATTTTATCAGCCTAAGACCCTAGATGAAGCGATTAAGAAGGCTCAAATTTGTTAACAACAAATGAAGTAGAAATGAGACAATTTGAAAGGGTGGTCTGACTAGAAAGGACAAAATTTGGAAAATAATGGTAAAGGTGGAAAATTGGGCATCAAAAAGAATGTACCCAGAAATCAACAACACAAAAATCTCAGAATTTTTTTTCAGAAAACTAAGATGATGGGATAATAAAAAAATACAGGGATTGTGACCAAATATGAGGTAGACCTGTCTTCCTGACCCCCATTATAGTGTTCAGGATGCATATAACCTCATTACGCTAAAAATTTTCCTTATTGGAAAAGTCACGAGAAAATTGCACAAGTACAAGAAGCATCCATGGTGGGAGAAGTGGCAAGGAGTCTGCCTAAGATAAACGCAACCCTAGAGGATCATCAAGCGGAATACCGACCGACGATGGTGAAGGTAATAATTTTCATCATGTGGTGTCAATATTAATTGATCTTGGAGCTATTTTAAGATATATAATCCCCAGAATAACTGACACATGTCATTTATAAGATGTTAAATTTAAGATTCCATGGTTGGTACAGTTAACTACGAGAGCTAAAAGGAGAGTATCTGCTAAAATTAATAATTTCCCTATTGTGATTGTTGAACAACCTATCAAACAAACTTAAATATCTTTCCCCTAGGGTCGTATGGAATTTTAATTGGAATGGATTAGATTGAAATTCATTGGTCTCTTGTTAACTGTAGAGTTAAAACCATTGGTTACCTTGATGATGAGGGAATTCAACAACAAATTCATATAATTCAAAGACCAGTGAAGATGAGATCTATTATTCCCACTCAATTGGGAAAATATATTGGGAAGGGATGCCAAATCTATGTTGCACAACTGGTATGCACTAATTCAAAACAAAAAGTTGTAGCAATGGAAAATATACCTATAGTATAATATTTTATGGATGAATTTTTGGAGGAAATCCCTAGATTACCTCCAAAGCAGGATATCAATTTTACCATATAATTAATTCTAGGAGTTGCCTTGGTATCCTGAGTCCCTTATCGCATGAGTATTCTAGAGCTGACCGAATAAAAAATATAGCTTCAAGAACTACTGGATAAAAAATATATCCTCCCAAGTATGTCACCCTCGGGAGCCAACCATATCATGGAAGAAGACATTAGTAAAACAACTTTGAGAACCTGTTACAGGTATTACAAGTTTTTTGTACTACCATTTTGGTTTACAAATGCCCCTGAAACATTTATGTGTTTGATGAATAGTATATTTCATCCATATTTAGACAAGTTTGTCTTAATTTTCATTGATGACATTCTTGTTTTTTTGAAGAACATGGAATAAAATCAAATACATTTATGAATTGTGTTGCAAACATTGTGGGAAAATCAAATATATGCCAAGTATAGAAAATCTTACTTTTTCAAAAACCAAATCGAATATTTAGGACATATTATTACTGAAGAAGGGATAGCAATTTATTTTGAAAAAAATAAAACTATAATGGAGTGGCCTATCCCTTGAACCATGGTTTATATTAGATCCTTTATGGTTCTAGCGGTACATTACCGCTACTTTATTGAGGGATTCTCTAGAGTGGCCTACCCCACTACCTCTTTAAAAAAAAGGGAAGAGTGTTTCAATGGAAAATTGAATGCCAAAATAGTTTTGATAAACTGAAGCATCTGCTCACTACCACCCAATCTTATTAGTATGCATCTAGGATGGATGAGATTTCGTGGTCTCCACAGATGCATGTAAAGAGGGAGTAGGAGGAGTGTTGTTGCAGGAGGGCCAGATGGTGGCTTATGAATCCCATAAAATTAAATAACATGAGTAGAACTATTAAAACTATGATCTAGAGTTGGCCACATTAGTACATGCCTTGAAAGTATGATGACACTACTTTCTTGGGAAAAAGTTTTTGTTGATGATAGATCACAATATGCTCACCAATTATTTCAGACAACCAACCTTAAACATGCAACAAACGCGAAAAAATTCCTTTTTGAGTGAGTTTGACTTTGACATTAGACATATCAAGGGGAAGGAGAATCATGTAGAATATGCCTTAAGTAGGTAATTGCTTGTTTATACAAGATTTCATTTAGTGAAGTAAAAACTGATTTTAAAGAGATGATTAAAGAGGCTACCCTTCGTGACCCTGAATATCAATTTTTATGGAAACATGTACAATAACCAAAAAACCTGGATAAACAACTACGCTACTACATTGATAAAAACAAATTGATGATTTTTAAAAATAGACTTTATGTACCTAATCAAAAAGGTATAAAACATATAATTCTAGATGAATATCATAAACAACCTTATGTAGCACATCCTTTCTACCAGAAATTAATCACTTCCATTAAGAAAAGATTTATTTTGGCCTGGAAAGAAGAAGGAGGTGGCGATATATTTGACAAAATGTATTGAGTTCCAAAGGGTGAATATAGAACATCAACATCTTGCGGGGCTACTACACCCTTTGTCCATTCTTGAGTGGAAATGGGAAATTATTACACTAGATTTTATTACTAGTCTACCGAGATCAAAAAGGAAAAATGATTCTATAATGGTATTAGTTTATAAGTTAAGTAAAACTTCACACTTCATACCTGTGAAATCCACCTATAAATCAGTTAAAATAGTTGATATCTTCATGCGAGAAATCTTTCAATTGCATGGAATCCATAAATTAGTAATATCAGATAGAGATGTGAAATTTACATCTGCATTTTGGAAATAATTTTTCATAGGATTGGGGAAAAAAATACAGTTCAACACTACTTATCACCCTCAAACGGATGGAAATATGATGCACAACTGGTATAGGGTCTACACTAAATTCAATAAACAAAAAAAACAACACAAATATGTGCCATAATTATGTCCATAAAATTCTCAAAAAAATTATATTTACAGGAGAATCACAGAATATTCATGATTTCCCATTCCTCACACACTCACACTCTTATACCTCTCCATCAAGCTTCATAGGCTCATGTATTTATACAAATGGATTAGAACCGAAGGTAGGTTCTAGATCCCTAAACTAACTCCTAAAGTATCTCTCCTAATCCCTAACATCTCTCATCTAGTATATAAAATCTCTCTTTCAATCCCTTATCCTTAACTAATCCAATATCTTCTCAATCTTCCATAATCTTCTCGAATCTTATACTATTTACAATAATTACCATTCTCTCCTAAAAACCATAGGAAAATACAATAATTAATTAAATCATAACTTACAAACTAACTCATTTAGTAAATGACTAACTTAGGGTAGATGCTCTTGCATTAGATTACCAAGGTTAAAAGAAAACATGGTCTCATGACCATCAGTCTTCATAAAATGTTAAGAATCCTCCCAGATCCCAAACTTTCATTTGTAGTAAATTAGTTTTTTTGGCATGTGGTCAATGTTTTGTGTTTCTAGGCTTCTGATGTAGTTGTCCCTTCTCCTTGTTGATGTATGCTTATTTCCTTGGTGCTATATGTTTTTTATCCATGAATTCAGTAAGATACCCCACATATTCTATCATTTTGCTTCTTCTCCTCAAATTCATCCTCATTGCTAGCACTTTGCTGCTGAACTTCATTGAAATATAATCCTCATCCTCTATGAAATTGTTGCAGTCTATCATCATTTCATTTTTTTCATAGCCAGTCTTTGGATTGTTCAACCAATCCTATAAAAAATATATTTTTGCATCAATATCCTCCATATTTTTTCCTTTCTATACTTGCATAGATTCCTTGAATGGTTTTTGAGATTCCTTAATTTCCAACTTACTTTTGGTTTCTTGCGATTCTTCACTACCTGCGAGCAAAAAAAAAAGTATTAGTTTCAAAATCATGAAACTTGGAGGTCTCGCTTATGGCTTCCTGCATCTCTTCCTTATGTAGCATATAGTCCTTTAATTTTTCCACTGAATCTTCCTCGTCTGTATCCATACGTTTATCATCATCATCACCCAAAAATGATCCTTATTCAGGTGCAAAAATATATATCTTTGTGTAGAAGTTTAGTTTGTGCTTCAATATTTGTCCCATCAATTGTTTAACTCGCCATATAACTGTTCCTTTTATTATCCATATGTGTCTTTGTGTTTGTAGTATCTCTAGCAACACATCCAAGCATGTCTTTAATTCAAAATTTTCTCTCTCATCATCATTAATGCAAACCGTTATGGCATCATTGTTGTGCCCTTTCTCTCAATCCCGCATCTTCATCGTCTATTGTGAACTTCACCTTTTTCACTGTAACCTGCAATTAATCAATTTACGAAGTTGTCATATTTATTCAAATTGTCTTTAATATGACCAAACTTTGGGTGTCGGGCTTTGCCGATCATGCACCCATTACAATCACCTTTGACCTGACTTAAATTTTCTTTTGACCCTAAAATTTTACATCAATGGATCTTGGGTGTCAAGTACAACCGAGAATGCACCCTTTTTTTGTTACAATAACTTTAACTTGGCTTAAAATTGGACTTTTACAACTCCTTTATGAATTCCAAAGTCATTACATTGCTTCAACTTCATTCCCTAGAAAATCATATTTCATAACTAAATCCACTCAAAAAGCCCCAAAAATAACATAAATCCTTTACATAATCCCATATAAATCCCCTCTCTCATAACTCTCCTTCTTGGAACATATAATTAAAAAGGTTAAATTACACTTTGAAGCTATGCATTCTCAAACCCACAGATGGTTTTATGAAACCATATATCACTCACTCAAAACCATGTGCAACAATTCACCATTTGTTCTCCACCATGTTTTACAATATCAATTTACGTTTACCATTTATTTTCACCTTTAATAAAAACCATTTACTTTTACTATTTGCTTTCACCACTACTAATTACCTAATACCTTATCTTTGTAGAAATTTACACTTTCATGAAAAAATTACCTTATTACTCCACAAAAATTCTTATTTCTCCATTCAAATTCAAAAATAAATAGCTCACCTTTCCTTTTTTTACTTTTCAAAAAAGATTTATGAAATCATCCTTTACCAATACATAACATACGTAATTTTCACACTTTACAAAATCTCATGTAAATCCTTTCCCAATAATTCTCAACTCTTTTAACAAAATTCTCATGTAAAATTTCCCATTACATCTCTCACATAAATAAAAATAATGCAAACTTGTTTTTTTTTTTTGTAAGCATACCTCTCCACACATAATAGTTTTGTGGTCCATACTCTTTCACCCGACATATTTATGCTCCACGCTGTTTCTTAATACTGCTTCATTGTGGCTTAACAAATTAGTGTTGCAATGGGTCAACAACTCCATGAGACCACTTCTCTTCACATGACTCTACACAGGTCCAATTTCACATTGTAACGCTCTTGTGGTTTCTCTTCAACAATGCAATGTTGGTCACACCTCTGAACTTTACACAAAATGTTTAAGCTGATGGTATTTCTCCTTTACGCACCATAACCTACCATTGTTAATCCAACAAAAACTCCTTCAAATTCATTGTAAGCCCAACTATGATTGTGCACTTCAATCACACGAAATCCTCCAAATTAATTGCAAGCCCAAATTCATTCCACCGACCTTGATTTCAAGCTTTGGGTAGAATTATTTTCCCATAGTGTGATTCACATGCATACATGTACAAATTTGCAGAAATGACAATTCCAGGAAGCGTAAAAAAACTCTGCGGAAATTTCAACACAAGGCAGCATGCACATGAATAAAAATTCACAAAAATATCAATACAATTCATAGGCAGCGTAATTGATTGTGATTATGTGCCAAAAGAAACTAACAACTATATCACACTCATTTCATGCCCAACAACGCTCCAAAATCACACAAACAGTGTATGCACTATACAAAAATGTTATTGCAGCTTTAAAATGGAGGCTTGTAGCTGATGCTCTAGTTCTGCACATGATCCTTTCAACCTACTCCAGCTCTGCACACTCATTCGATTCAATACTTATATTCATCAATTGCAATGCCAAACCGTATTCAAATAACTATGTGTACTGGCCAAATCCATGTTACATCTCTCTACAAATGTTTCAAGTCATAACTTCCTACACTTGAACAAAGGTTCGCATTAGGTAGCAGCATAACACCAAAAAAATTTGTTCCCTCACACAAACTTCTCACAATTTTTATGCAATGATGATCTTAATGCGTCACGTTGATTTATTTTTCTCACACTCATTCACACCCAAAGAGAAAACCATATGCGTTGATACCAAATGATGCACAACTCTCATAGGGCCTACAATAAATTCAATAAACAAAACTAACAACACAAGTATGCACTAAAATTATGTTCATAAAATTTTCAGAAAAAATAATATTTACAGGAGAATCATGGACTATTCATGATTTCTCATTCCTCACACTTACTCACACTCTTCTACCTCTCCATCATGCCTCATAGGCTCACCTATTTATACAAATGGATTAGAACCCAAGGTAGGTTCTAGATCCCTAAACTAGATCCCAAAATAACTCTTATAATCCCCAACATGTCTCATATAATCTCTAAAAGATCTATTTCAATCCCTTATCCTTAACTCATCCACGATCTTCTCAAGCTTCCATAATATTATCAAATCTTCTCCTAGTTACAATATTTCCAATTAAAATAAATTAATTATTTAAATCCTAACTTACAAAATAACTCATTTAGTAAATGACTAACCCATGGTATATGCTCCTGCATCAAAAGAAAGAAAGGGTGAATCAAGTATTAGAAGACATGTTACAAATGTACGTTATGCAACAACCTAGAAAATAGGAAGATTATCTTCACCTTATAGAATTTACCTACAACAAAAACTATCAGGAATCACTTAAGATGACCCCCTTTAAAGTGTTGTACTAGAATAGGGGAAAAAAAACCTATTAATTGGTGTGGTCTAGGAGATAAATTGATGTTAGGACCTGAGATGTTGAAGGAAATGGAGTAAACTATTAAAAAGGAGAGGTTGAATCTAAAAGAAACCCAAGATAGGAAAAATAATTACATAGATAAAAAGTGTAGTTTTCAAAAATTCCAGGTTGGGGATAACGTGTATGTGAGAATTATACCAAAAAATAATACTATAGAGTGGGGAAGTTGCAGTAAGCTTGCCCATGATTTTGTGGACCCTTTCAAATTCTTTCACGAGTGGGACCAGTAGCTTATTAGTTGGCACCACCTTGCCACATTCGAGTTCACAATGTGTTCCATGTTTATTTACTTAATATATATATATATATATATATATATATATATATATATATAACCCTAAACATATTATTGACTCGAAACATATACATGTAAATTATAGATAAGCTGTACTAGTACACTGATTTATTTTTATCTCTTTATGTGGTACATATGATGTCAAACTAATAATGATAATATGTTGAACTCTCAGGTAGAACTAGATGATGAGTTTCTAATCAAACCTCCGTGTATCTTAGACCAGAAAGAAGTAATGCTATGAAAGCGAGCTATAATCCAAATTAAGGTACAATGGAAACATTTTGGCCCTGAAGAGGCCACATGGAAAAATGAGGAAGACATGAAAAACATTTATCCCAATTTTTTGGAAAGGTCAGAAAGCACTAGGACAATGTTTTTCTCAAGGGGGAGATGTAATGCCCCATGGTAGGGAAAGTAATAGTTTTTTACTGTTTGAATTTTTGTTTTAAAAGGTACTGGATGAGATTATGAATAATAAGGAATTAATGATTATGAATTATGTGGAGAAATTTAATTAAAAATTCTATAGGAAATATTATGGTATGAGGAGTCACATTTAGAAGGTTAGCAACAATTATAAGGTAGTTATCTATCAGAAATAAATTATTTTCTTGAGAAAAGGAAAAGGAAGGCAACATAATTCCGCTCTGAGGAGATAAGGAAGGAAAAAGAAAAGAAATGTCACAAAAAATAAAAGGAAGTGAAATATCTGAGATAGATGGCTCGTGAGATTCCTTCATTCCAAAGCATATGCCTGGTTGTGACTGAATATTCTAAAGCTAACCTTAATGGGTGACTGGCTTGGGGGTGAGATGCAGTAGAGACTGGTCACTTGGACATGTGGTGCATAATAGTTTTCTACATATTTTTTTAGAATATACTTGGATAATCAGATAAGTGATGCATGATTATTTATTTTTTTGCACAAGAGTAGGTTACTATAAAGTGTAATTCATAAAGATATGTTTAGCAAACAAGTCTGTTATTGTTATAGGAAAATATCCGTGTAAAGATAAAATTATCACCATATTTAATAACAGTCTAGTTGTAGTTATTTAGAGATGAAATGCGAGATTAAATTATTAATATATCATAAATTTGGAAGCTACAGGAAAGAAATAACCAACAAAATATATATTATCAGTTGATAATAAGAAAAACATTTATTTTCTTAGGCACAAGGTTAGGTCCCAAGCCCAACTAGAGCTACTGAGAGCTTATGACCAGTCCCTATGAATTATAATAATTCATAAATATGAAAAGTATGACCAGGGAATGAATGGAAACAATTTTAGAATTAAACTACAGGAAATAAAAGAAAATAAATCCATAAACCAACTGCAACAAAGACCATGCTATAATATCCAAACCAATCCATTAAGCCGACTAAATTTTTACAATACCCAATAATAAGGGGTAGCATAAATTATTTCATATAAACAAAGGCTGTAACCAAATTTAACCAATAAAAATATGAACTAGCAAAACAATTAGTTCATACAAAGTATAAGCTTGATTCGGTGCAGTAAATCACAAAGTATGTCCTGTGTGTGAACACGGTGAGCATTTCGGAAAATAAATTGGACTATTTATATAGGAGTAACAACAGTGCAAGGAAGTATTGAATTACCATAGTGATTTCCCTTTTCACAAAACAAAAGGGGAATGATAAACCTGATGTGATTCCACACATTAACGCTATAGCTTAATAACCCAATGCATCAAGGGATAAAACCTTTACAGCTAACTGACTAAGATACCAAGGCCTTAGAAGAAAGCCCCAGCCAACCCTTGGAGGTCTTGAATACACAAACTAAGATAGTAAACCAGAAACCCTCGGAGGAATACAGTGGAATAACCTTACAAAACCTTTTTGTAATAGAGTAAAAGAATATTTATTTAAATGAGACCTTCACTTTGCACCATTTAATTTATTTTCTATTCATCATCGTGTTATTTATGTGCTATGCATATATGATTTATTATTATTATTATTATTATTATCTAGGTAGTGTTTAGTATGTGGAAGCGTTACAGAGGAGACACCAATTTTAAAGCTATTAATTCTATTAATTCATGCAGTTATTTATCTTTATGTTATCTTCTACAAGTGACTCATTACACCTTTTAAAAAGCTTACTCCTGAAACAAATGTTACTCATAAAACAAACGTTATGCCATTCAACTTATGTTTAACATAAAACTAACAATAAAATAGAGAATCCCAACATATTAATTTCTTTTGCAGATTGCAGATTATAAAGGAGAGATTTAACTACTAATATAAGATAGTAGTCCTATCAGATTACAGTAGCTCAGTAGAGGAGTCATTTCCATATATGATCCCGTCAGGGGACCACTAGACAAGCTATCATAAGGAATTCTGCCAATATAGCTCGCACATTAGTACTAAAATAAGATAAATGTAGAAAAAAAGAAATGCGGTGATTAGCATACCTCATCGCTAAACAACACTACCCCAAAAGTGGAGAAATGACATCCAGTGAGTGAGATTTGGGTAGGGATGCATCGATAAAAAACTATTCTCTTGATTTGGATGAGTTTTCTCAGGTACTCAACCGTGACACAACCATCAAGTTATGTAGATCACTTTATCAATATCAAACACAAAAATATATGCATCTAAACATAATTTCAAGTTTCAAGAAAGTAACACCTTTGTAAGAAGTTCAATACTCTCCTCTTCCAAATGGCATCTATCATAACAATGAAAAAGTACAAAAATGATTTATCTCTTATAAAGAACTTGATTTTTTTAATTTGTTAAATTGACTTTGGGTTAGGGTTATAAAATTAGTGACAATTGAGCACAATTGAGTGGAAATAATGATTGAGAGTAATGAAAATTATGGACGTTGTACAAATCTTGGAAGTGGCATAGAATCTGACTAAAATAATGATTATTTCATTATACTCCAATGCACATGTCAATATGAACCAATGTTGACAAATTGATTATATATATATATATATATATATATATATATATATATATATAATAAAATGGTTTTATTAATAGTGTTAAAAATATATATATTTTAATAAAGTTAATAATTAGATAATATATTGGTCAAATCTCATCTAATAGGTAGTCAAAAGAAAAGAAAAACGATTTGCTAGAGTCCTACCTTGGCAGGGACTAATAGAGAATAAGTACTGCAATAATAATAAGATATAGGCATTTTAAAGTCAAAACATTTTGGTTTACTGCACATAAAGTTTGGCAAAATTTCACAATTGAACATTCTCCCAATCCCAAATGGTTTTATGTACCATCTAAACTAGCACAATCACATTAATAAACATGGTTTATCACATGTACAACCAAATTGTTTTATGTACCATCTAAAGTAGCATAGTCGCATTAGTAAATGTGGTTGATCACATGTAAAACCATATTAAGAAATTTGATTGATATAGCGTTAAAGGTATGTATTTAATAATAACAATATTAATAAATAAATAAATAATTATAATAAAAATATTAAAATAATAATTATTACATTATAAAATATTATTAATATTATAGTGTAATTACCTTAATAATTATATTAATAATTATTATTATATTATAATAATATGATAATATTATCGATATTATCAATAATATAATAAAGCCAAGGGATTATTGATATTATAAATCCAAGGGAATAAGATTAAACCAAAGGGATTAATAAAATGAAGGAATTAATATTATAAAGCCAAGGGATTAATATTAAACTTTAGGATTAGTATTATAAAAACTAAGATTAATATTAAACCCCATGAGTACAAACCATAAGATTAATATTATAAACCCGAGGGATTATAAAATTAAGGGATTAATATTATAAGCCAAAGGGGTTATAAACAGTGATATTAATACGAAAACCTAGGATTAATATTATAAGCCCTAAGATTAATACATCAAAACTAAGATCAAAATTATAAACCTTAATATTTTAAACTCTAATACATTATTATACATATTAGGGATTAATATTATAAACCCTAGGGATTATTAATATTATAAACCCAAAGGATTAATGAACCCGAAATATTAATAATATTATAGATTCAAGAGATTAATAAGCCCAAGAGACTAATATTATAAGCCAAAGGGATTATAAACCAAGGGAATAATATTAAACACTAATATTAATATTGTCAACCCAAGGGACTATAAACACTAGGATTGATATTATAAACCCTTAGATTTTAAATCTTAAGATTTTAAAACATACAATTAATTTTATAAATACAGGAGATTAATAAACATAAAATATTATTCATATTATTAAACGAAGGGATTAATAAACCCAAATGATTCATATTGTAAAGCCAAGAGATTAATATTAAACCCTAGAATTTATATTATAAACCCTAGGATTAATATTAAAACCTGAGAATATAAACCCTAATATTAATATTATAAACCCAAGGGATTAGAAATATTGCAAAAATGATTGTCATATTGACTAATATTATAAATCCTTGGATTGATATTAAACCCTAGGATTAGAAATATGAGAAAGGGATGAATGATGACTAGGGTTTCTGTGGTTCCTTGATCCATGTGAAATTCTAAAAATTTAGAGAATAAATATTTTGAAGGAATGACAAATTATTCCTTCATTTGGTATAGTGCTATAATGAAATACAAATATGTTATTCCATTTGTTCAAGAAGTTATAACCCCAAATATTTTTGTAAACCAATGATTTTATTTATTTATTATTATTATTATTTCACATAACATTCTAGTATGCATATTTAATGGTGTTTGTCCACATTTAACTGATATGCACAAGTGGAACTCTCAATCATGGAAACCCTCATTTTCATAGGGTCTGATAATTTATCCTTTGGATTGGGGTTTCTTTATTGTTTCTTTTGATAATTCTAATGGCAAGTAGAAAATTTGTGATTCTAAGCCCTAGTTTTGGGGCAACACTGATTTTTTTTTTTGCAGTATTGTATTCCCTCTTTGGATTTGGTATTGGCATCTATTTCCTATGCTCCTATTTGGGTTAGGCTTTCAAACCTTCCCCTACATTGTGGAATCTCTCATTGCTATCCTCTATTGGAAATGCGTTAGGGAACTTTTATTGTTGTGCAATATAGCAAGAAAAATTTATTATAAAATTACTTATGTATGATTTTCTATGCAAATGAATTTCAATAAGGGTTTTCCTATTGAAATTAATATTCCAACACTAGATTGTGTGTGGAATCATAAAATAAATTACGAAAATGTGTATTTTCATTGTAGCGTGTGTTACGAAATTGGGTACATACTCAAAAATTCCCAAAGAGTTCCCTAAAAAAATATGCTTGAAAAAATAAATGAAGATCTATATGGTGGGAGGGAGCTCAGCATAAGCCTTAAATATATATAAGGCAAAAGAACCTCAAGATAAGTTAGAAGCAAAGGAAATTCAGGATGAAATTACTGATAAATAGGATTTTTTGAAGCAATCGACAATTAGTCAGGAAGAAGTGTATGAGGATTCATTAGATTCAAGAATAGTTCAAGAACAACAAATTTTAATGAACGATGAATATCCCTCTAAATCCCTAAGTAAAATTGCTGGAAAATGCCATTTCTTGGGTAGATCAGGAAGATAAGAAGGATATGGAAAATAACAAGGTTCACGCATCAAAGGATTCAATGCACACAACAAAAACTGTAGATTGGATTAAAGTGGGGAAGAAGAAGAAAAATATTTCGCCAAAATATCTAGAAGTCAATCTAAATTAAAGTAGAGGAAAATGGAGTGTAAATGCATATTGATTTTAGAATTTTTTTGAAAATTTTTCAGTTGGAAAAGGTTAAATTTTTTAGTTTCATGGGGTAATCATTTGAGGGTTTGGATTGAGCCTTTGTGCTTAAATTCACATCAACAAGGAGTATTGACACTATTGAAAAATGTAATGTTTTTGGAATGGATCTCAAATCTACTTTTTAATATAATTCTTACACCTGTTTCTTTGAAATAAAGTATTAAACCCTAGGATGAATATTATAGACCCCAAGATTAATATTATAAACTTTGGTATTATAAATTATAAACTCAATATTAAACTTTAATATTAAAAAATAAATAATAAAAATCCCTAATATTATAAAACTAATATTAAACCTTAGTTTTGAAATATAACAACACAACATTGAATAAAGTGCAATGTAATGTAACATTGTGACAATGATTGCTAAATTAATTATCGTATTGAGACAATGTTTATCACAATGTGAGAATGATTGTTGGATTGATTAATATTATAAGCCCTGTGATCAATATTATAAAAAATAATGTTATAAATTATAAACCCAATATTAAAAGGCCCTATATTATAAACCTAACATTAAACCCCAGTTTTGAAATGTAACAATGCGACATCAAATAAATTTCAATGTAATGTAATATTACTAGAATGACTGTTAGATTCATTAATATTATAAGCCCTAGGATTAATATTAGACCTTGAGATTAATATTATAAACCCTATATTATAGATTATAAACCCAATATTAAACCTTAATAATATAAAACCAAAATTTAAAATGCCTAATATTATAAACCTAATATTAAACCCTAGGATAAACATTATAAAACATAATATTACTATTATAAACCAAATAGTAAATCCCAATATTATAAACTCTAATATTATAGATTATAAACCCCATATTAAAATTTAATATTATAAACTCCACTATAATAAATGATAAACCCAATATTAAACCATAATATTATAAACCGAATATTAAAAACCTTAATATTGTAAACCGTAATATCAAAACCAAATTTTGTAATGTGGTAATGCGACATTGAATAAATTGCAATGTAATGTAACATTGAGACAATGATTGTGAGGTTGATTTTCACATCGGGAGCATGTTTGTCTCAATGCAACCTTGGATATCTTTTTCTACCATTCCAATGTCTCAATATTAAAGCTTAATACAAAACCCTAACATCATAACACCCAATATAGTAAACTCTAAGATCATAAAACCTATCTTTACTATATTAAATCCTAGGATTATAAACCTTAATATTAATATTAATAACCCTGATCATCCACTATAAGTCTTTATGATAAACCATGATCATCCACTATGGTTCACTATAGGTCATTCATAGATAGACCATAATTCCCGAAGTAAGTATGGTTCACGATTGTAGTCATGTTGATTATTGTCAACTATAATGTCCATATTAACACCATGTCAACAATAATCAATCATACTTAATGTGTTAATGTATAAATTAATTTATAGTTAAAAATTTATAAATATATAAATAAATATATTATTAATATACCATTAATATTATATTAAAATACTATTAATATACCATTAATATTATATTAAAATATTATTAATATCATTTAAATACTATAATAATTTTATTAATATTTAATTAATATTTTTAAATATTATAATAATTTTATATTAATGTGTTAATAATATATATGGCTGGTAAAATTTCATAACCGAACTTTCTTTCGATCCCAAATGGATTTACTTACCATCTAAGATATTTAATATTTTATTTAATATTTAATCTTTGTCTCGAAATCTTTATCTTTATAGTATTATTGGTATTGGAGAAAAGTTATTCAATTATGTATCGTCTAAAATATTTGTTATGTAATTTTTGTGCAAGTCAAATAACTTTAATAGTATTATTGGTCTAATAAACTTTTTAACTACTTTCAATTTTTTTAACTTTGCAAATTTTTAGTCATTATAATTTTTTTTAACCTTGCACATTTTTAGTGATTATAAAAATTTAATTTGCAATTTGTAGAATTTTTCTAAAATTGTATTTGACCAAAATTTGATATGCAAGAGGGTAACAATTTTTTTTTATTAAAAAAATTGTTTTAAATATTAAATAAGATTATTTGTAATGAAAAAAGAACAAATTGACAAAGTGTATTATTTTTATCTAACAATAATAATATGTAAGGTGGGAAAAGGTATTTTTATTAAAAAAATTGTTTTAAATATTAAATAAGGTTATTTGTAATAAAAAAATAGAACAAATTTACAAAGTGTATTATTTTTATCTAACAATGATCATATAAATAAGTGTATTTAAAAAAATGTTTTTCCAAAAATAGATTGTTGAGAGAGTTTACCACATTTAATTAAAAATAAGATTTATTATTTTTATTTACTAATTTTAAAATTTATGCAAACATTGTTTTAAAATATATGTATGATTTTATAGAGTTGGAATTTCAAATTCAATTTCTAGAAGAAATGATGTAGGGTAGCTTAGTCCCATCCATTCAAGCAGAAATTATGTTTTGAGTAAAAATACAAATTGATATATTAAGTGGAAAACGTGCATTTCTAGTTGTCAATAATTGAGTTCTTTTACCTTACAACCAAAACCTCTAATCTCCACATGAGTATCTATGTGATTCTTCCAAACACTAGGGATGCTACATAACATTTAAATTTATTAAGATTAAAATGCTTAATAGAAAATAACAAAAAATATCATTAATAAATATGTAAAAAAAATTAAATATTGAGAGATTAAAAACTTTAAATTTTTGTTTATTTTTAAGATAAATTTTTACAAAATTCTTTTGGAATGAAAACTGAAGAGATGTTTAAAAT
The DNA here is from genome assembly GCA_034641835.2 of Pinus albicaulis. Lineage (NCBI taxonomy): Eukaryota > Viridiplantae > Streptophyta > Pinopsida > Pinales > Pinaceae > Pinus > Pinus albicaulis. The sequence goes on from JAXQQM020061469.1 coordinate 22,171, forward strand.
TCTTCAAAGATTTATAATTTTTTTTTCTTTATTAAAAAAAATTTATACATATCTAATTCATAATTGCATGAGAGCTTTAACATATATAAGTGAAATTGAAACTTAAATTACTATATCATTCAGTTATATCCACAATGAAAATACTCTTTACAAGCATGTAAATTTGTTAATTACCTGCTGTAAATTTTTTAATCTCTCATAAAATTACTTAATATTTTTATAAGATTATAGACATATAATTTCTTAATTCTAATAAAATTATATGTAAAAAATATATAATATAAAAAATTAAAAATAATATTTCAATTCAAACATTACATTTATAATATATATATGAAATTTCAACACTGCAATGTACTACAAAGAAAACATGCTAAGCTATTTGAAGGAAGTACAAAGTGATAGAAAGGAAAAACGCCAAGCCTGTTGAAGGAAATATACAATGTAAAGTTCTTTGAAATAATTTATAAGCAATTATATTGGAAGATGCGAGGCATTATTATGATAAGGAGGAAATAGGTTAAACCGGTCGATGATTCAAGTGCAAAGTTTTGATGGATAAGAAATTGGAGTATAAATGGGCAAAACTATACTATGATGCAAAGGAATTTCTCATCGAAACATTTAGGATTGGATTCAGATTTTGAGCTTATTCACTCTTCTAAAACTACCTTTTAAGTTGGAAAAATATGCACACCATTAAAGCGAACAACAAAACTGGCAATATAAGGAAATGCATAAGGCCTTTTGGGTTTCTAGAGCTATCAAGCTTTGTTAAAATGAAAGCTAAAATGAAACTGCAAATTAACATTATAATAATCTTTACAGGTCTGGCCAGATTCTAGCACGATGTTTAACATGAACAAATTTCATGTAAAACTCAACAATTGTTTAACAAAATTCTTGAAAAGCCGCTAATGAGATTTGACAAGATGGATCATAAATTTGAGAAAGTAACCAGATCTAACCTGACGATATTTTTCTTGTGAGACTCTAGCGAAGTGTTACTTTGAGAAACTTGCCAGGGTGATTTGGAAGTATGAACTACATCATGTCGATCTTCAAACAACTACAGCATAACCAAAAATGTTGAGGAAATTCATATATATGTATATGAAAACTCCATAGAAAATATGACAAACAACATTGAAAATTAAACAGCATAATATTAAGAAAAATGAAATACACACATAAAAAATGAAATACACAATATAAAAAAATACACAATATCAATAACCACCACATTTAACAGCATAATATTAAAGAAAATCACATTAAACAGCATAATATTAAGAAAAATGAAATACACACATAAAAAATGAAATACACAATATAAAAAAAAATCACATAGAAAAAAGAAAATCACATTTAAGATGAGATGAAACCAAAATGAAATTTGTAAACCAAAGTAACAAAACCTGACAAATGGTTACATTAACTAACTCAACTAAAGATTCACCGGGTTCTTATTAGTAATATCTATCTAGAGCTCGAGTTTCAAGATAATCCTTAAAAAGCTCGAGTTACAAGATAATAAGAATAGTAAACATGTTAATCATAAATTACTTTTTACCATAATTTAAAAATATCTTTGCATCAAAATAAATAAAATTACTATATAATTATTTATCAAAAAAATAGCTTACAAATAAAACAAACGTTTACCATATTTATTCCATAAACAAATAAACAATAACCAAATAAAGAAGTAGCTGAAATTTCAAGTTAGAAACCAAATTGAGAATAGTCATTTTTTACCCCCACCATAAGCTCAAGCGCACTTCAAATTTATACATATAGCCACTTTTAGACAAAAGGTTATAGGAAAAACCTATTATTTACTAACAACTATTATTTACTACAATTAAGTTATATGAGAACAACTGTCCTTCTCACATATGATAACGTCATGGATCTCCACTACTAATTGAGTTTAGGCCTCTATGATCTCTGGATGCCTTTCCATTCAACTTGGCTGGAAATAAGGAAGTGCATTCACTTCTTTATTGTCCTTTAATGATTTCCCCACTTTTGGCTTATCATGGGGTTTAGTGCCTTGGGACCTTCATGTAAGGAGTCCCACTCCATAACAAGAACAAGTTGTTTCTTATTGATTTACATTACGAGGATAAAACATATTTGAATATAAATATTATATTTATAATATTTTATTAATATATAAATATGAAGTTTTAAAAAATGTAAATTATTAATTATAAATAAATAATCTAGATTGGCTTATGGTTTTAAAGGAAGTTGGAGACATGATAAAATATTAACAATTATTAATATTGGACATTAGGGTCAAGAAAATTTTCATTGATTGACTTCAATGTTGTAAATTGAGATATTAATTTTCTTTATATATATATAAATATATTTGAAATGGATATAAACCTAAAAAAAAAGTTAATATAGACTTTTAAATAATTTATTTAAATTTTATGTTGAAATATTTTAAAAAAGATAAAATATAAATATTTTATTCATATTCTTTAACTTTTAATTATTTAATATTTTTTTTTAAAAGTTGATATATATATATATATATATATATATTGGTAAATAAGACTAATTCTATTAAGAGATCATATGGTACAAAAAGAGATTACAGTCAAGAGAGGTAAGAAGCGGCAACTGAAAATGATAAATGATCAACTTCGGTCCCGAAGGGTGAACATGAGACAGACAAGAGAACAGTGAAGCATGACTAGGAAACAAAAGAAGAGAGAAGCAAGGTTCTACCCAGAGTGGGCAGCGTCCTCTATACGAGATTTTTTCCCTTTATTTTTTTCGAATTTTATCCATCCAGCTTGGTGCGGATGGGCTGGAACCATTTGGAGATTGTTGTTGACTGCGAGTGGAATCTCCTTATCTGAGTCAGAAGAGGAGGGTTCATGGGTGCATTTCTGAGAGGTCATCATGACAGGGGATCCCTCCGGGACAACGAGGGATGAGTCTCTTCTTTGCGTTGCCTGCTCCATTTCTGCTTGCCCCGTTTCTGCGTCAATCTCCTCCTCATATGAGCTTGAGGTGTCCTCATCATCCACGGGAGGCAGGTGAAAAGGTGTCCATCTTTTGGGTTTTGACTTGGGATTGATTTTCTTTTTCTGGGCCAAGTACTTGGCACATGAGTTCTGAAGGTGCCCTATTTGGTAACAATGGCAGTAGCGGAAGGCAATGTTCTCATAATCCAAACACTGTGTCCACAAGAAATCACCAATCTTGAGATTGATTTGATTTGGCAGAACTTTTCTTATGTCGACTTCGACACAAATTATGCCGTATGTGTATAGCCATTTGTACTCTCGAAAGGGATCTGATGTCAGGTAGCGGCCCAGGGAGTTTCCTATGCCTTGGAAGACTGAAAAGTGCCATAAATGAGCAGATAAATTAGGAAGCCTGACCCAAACTGGAATCTTGGTGATGATTTTTATAGAGGCGTCGAAATTTGAGAACCAGGGGGTGAGGAAGAGGCCTTCTTTTCCCCAAAACCATGGACCTTCTGTTATGGCCCTCAGGTAATCTTTGTCGTGGTCAAACACTACAATGAAGAAGCCTTTTGAGCATAAAATAACCGTGTAGTTGTGGGTCTATTTGGCATAGATCCATTCATAGAGTTCCTTTGTGGTTGGCCAAAGTTCATTGAATCTACAAATGATGGCAGTTTCTGCATATTTTTGAAGCTGCTCTGCCAGATTTGGATGGGAGATATCTATGGAGGGAACTTCCTCTAACTTATCAACCAGAAAGGGCTTGGGGGCCGCTGGGGAAGGATCTGATTTTTTGAGTTGTGCATGGACAACATCCTTGTAGGAGAAAGTTGGTGCAGATGAAGAGTGCCCTGCAATCCCCCCTCTCAATCGAAGGGTTAAGATTACAGTGGAATATCTCTCAATGTTATAGAATGAAAGGGGAAAAGAGACATCAAGCTATTTACCTCTGTATAGAAGCTTTTGAAGAGCTGAGGGGATCCTCAGCCTGTGCTCCAAAGCTTGTAGGAGTTTTTGTAATGTATCCGTTGAGCGAACCCATATCATCATGGATCTTCCTGTGAGGAGCGAGATCTGGATTTGAAAGGCCTGAGAGGATGAATCTATGGAGACTAGGCTGTCAGGAGGCGTTGTAGAGCCCAGCTTGAAGACCCCTTCCTGATCAATATAGTCCTCATCCTTTGCTGAGAACCTGCCTCATTCATCTGATCACAGGCTACCATTGGGGTCTTTCTTTTTTTCCCCATTTTCAAGACAGCTGGGGGACTGCAGACGGGGTTTGCCTTGGGAAGTTTCATCATCAATGTTTTTTGCAAGGCTCTAAAGACATGAGCGTAGCCCGTGTGCTGAAGGCTAGCAGCATTCAAGTAAGTTTGCTAGAGTGATCCGAGGCATCTGCGCAGCTGAAGTTATTTGGCCTTTCAGATCTGACTTGCTCTACTTTTCTTGATGGTGGCTGGATCCTCGCAAGTGCACGCCCTCTTTCTTTGCCATTGTAAACCTGCACAGAGATTAACTCGGTTTCAGTGCATGCGTGAGAGTGATCAACGCATGGATTATTCAGCTTTTCCACCACGTAGCTATGAAAATTGCTGGGCGCAAGTTGATTCAGGGTTGTGCCATATCCCTAGGTGTCGTGCTCTGCAGGCCTATGCTAAGGCTTGGTGGAGGAAACTGAGAGTTGGGAGTAACGGGGAGGAGACTTAGGGTTCCTCACTCTTTCCGTCCTCCGATCAAGAACTATCCCTACTCTCAGATGTGCAACAAAGTTATCGATATTAAATTATATTAATCATATAGAGATTTAAATATTTTATTTATAGTTGAAAATATGTGAAATACTTTTATCATGTTAAATTTTAATATTGTAATATTAACAATAAATTTGATATTGGAATTATTGGTATTTTATAGCACTTTTAATTAAAATTAACACTTTTCAATTTTTCATTTTTGTTTATTATTACATAGAACATTATTTTTTTACTTAAAAAATATTTTCCCAGCCCTTTCAAAAAGATCAAAGAGAGTGCAGCTGCTTTGGCCCCTAGGCTTCCCTATATATAGGAAAAACCACCCTAAATAGGGGTGAAAAGTAGACCTGTTGCTAAACTTTCCAAAAAGAACACCTAGATGGTAGACACCGTTCTAGATATAGAGAGTTTAAGACAAAAAAACAAAAAATTCCCCCACCTTTTCTCCCGGATCTCCTCTTAAGAGTAAAACAATCCTAAACAAATATGGTGGGGTTTAAAGAATAGATCACTACTGTTGAAAAAGTTAACATAAAAAGTTTGTACATTTAGTTTAGAGACAGATAACCATAATAACAAAAAAACAAAAGATAAACACTCGATGTAGGATCTTTTTTAGCGAACAAAAGGAGGCTATTCCATGATTCGAACTAGCTCTCTGTCAAACTCTTTTGCTACCCAGAACCGCATATCTTGCTGAACACCCTCCTTAGAAAGGAGGTCTGCATGACTATTTCGTTCCCTGTAAATATGATAAGTAGATATTTGATTAAATAAATATTTTAAGACCAGGACCTATTCTAATAAAGGAATCAAAATATAATTGAGGCATCTTTGAGTTCCATTAAACCATTTTATGATATTCATAGAGTCACCAAATATCTGATCTTCTCTCATCTCAAAGGAGGAGAGCTAGCACAAAAGAAGATGTAGAGCTTGAGTTCTTCAAAGTTATTTGTTCCAGGGTCGAGTCCAACCAAAGATTTGTACACTTTTCTAGAGGGAGGGGGGAGGCGTGATGGTGAGCCCTGCTGCACACCTATTTTGTGGGTCAGAGGACCCTTTAAAATAAGCCCGCGGGATGTCTCCCTTAATATCTTCCATTTTGATGATTATGACGTGTTGGGATTCGTGACGGATGGGGATGCATTCATAGATAGATACCCCTTACGAATCTAGAAGATTTATTGGGAACAAGATGTCTTGAAAAATGACTCGGTTCCTTGCTATCCCAGTACCCCATGCTACAATAAGCGGGATGTTCTTCACCCTGTCATTTGGAGCTTCATTCCACCATCTTTTCCAAGCCTCCAAGACGGTTTGACCTTCCCATCTCTGACTGAGAAAGTTTTAGAAGCCTCAGAGTTTCGACCCATAGACTATTGTTAAAGGCACAAGAGAGAAAAAGGCGATGTGCAAAATCCTAGCAAGATTTGCACAAGGTGCACCATCACGGACCTATCTTGCCCCTTCGTTGTAGATATTCCAAGGTGGGAACTTTGTTCTGTAAGATGCACCAAAAGAACAATTTTGATTACGCCGGGCCTTTAAACTCCCATAGAGATTTAGATCACCACTCCAGCTCCACCCATCCCTTATGTGTCATTAGCCATTTGTAGATGAATTTTGGTGTATACTAGCCCAAAGGGGAATGAACCCACCTAAACTCATCTAGCCTCTCCTAAATTCGGACATTTTTTCTATGGAGCTCACTCATAAATTCATGCCACTCCTCTCTCCACCTGTCTTCAAGTTGCAGGGCCTCTCCTGACATCCATGCTTGTCTCCACATGGTTGACTAACCAACCTGAACAATATAGCTGAGAGTACGAAAGTCTTGATTTTCAAGATGTTCAAGTAATGCTTTAGAAAGGACATAGCCTCCATTGCACCCCACCTACACGTCAAGACCAAGCCTTACCTGTGCACCATGCCATACATGCCAAGCCAGCCCCTGTTCAATGAACTTGATCGATGCCGTGGCTTTCCAAATTTAATACTTACATTACTCATTCCTCTCGTACTCAACTCTAAAATGCCCCTTTCAACATAATAAAAAAATAATCTCTTTGAAATATTCGACAGTAAATATATTTTCCTCCTGCTTAGCCCTTCCAAAGGCTTTGACTAATCATTCAACTGTCTTCGACGTAATGAGCGACAACCGTGTATAATGATTTCAAGATTTTTATATATAATATTTTTAAGAACGTTGAAATGTTTGTTGTCACCGTTCAGTTGATTTGGCACAACTTCGTCTAAAATATTCTACTACTGAAGCAGGTCCACTACTGTTAAGTGCAGAGCATGCCTTCAAGGAAAATTTTTATCATCACAGTTGCAATGCATACATTACGAACTCCAATCTGCAGATCCATTTTTTTTTTTCAAATCACAGGGATATGAGACCCGACCCCCAAAATAAAAAATAAAATAATAATTGTTGTGGATATATTTTCTTTCCTTTTTCTGTTTCACTGTATATGGACATGACTCTATAGGCCATGTGGTCATTGTATGATCAGACACATGTGGTCATTGTTCATATTGCTGACGCACTCATTTTAGCTTAGGCATCACGTAAGCTTTACTACCATATATTTATAAAATATTGTCTAGAGCAATTTTAGGTATACATAGATTTACGTAAGCTTTACTGTTATATATTTATAAAAATTACTTGTCTGGAGCAATTTTCAAGTATACATAGATTTTATATAAATTACATAAATAAATTTGTGAGAACCAAAACTCTTCGCTTAACCATTAAACCACATCCTCCAAACTAAACTGTCCTACACTACCCCTAAACCATGGGACCTGTTATAATCATATCGCTAACACTTTTTCTGTACAGTGGAGTGCAGGATTAGAATATATCTAATCGACTCCCGACGCAGTTTGAGGGGTCGATCTGTCCGGCCGTTATCATAGGATGCTCGCAAACAATGTCTACCCATCTCATAAGTGCACGGTATAATTAAAAGTTGAAAAAACTTAATAATCAAACACTATCTTAAAAGTGAACGATATGATAAGTTTAAAAAGACGTAATAATCAAACAATGTCTACAGATCTCAGAAGTGAACAGTATCATTACAAGCTTGAAAAAACGTAATCATATAGGCAGAGAAAATCGGTCTTTTTTCATCCCCTAGGCTCTCGTCACTTATGCCTAATCGATTTTGAATGGATTTCCGCAGATACGCGGGAAACCAACTTCTCTTGGATGTCTCTATTTGATAAAGACCATAAAAATTCCAATTTCTAATATTATTATAAATCTACTTTCATGATTTCGTGTTACCATTCTGAATCAAACATGTAATTACCGTTCGTGTTTCGTTCTTTCCATATGCAACTGTTCACGGGATGCAACTCTGACTTGATTGTTCTCATTTTAGTATATAACAACAACTATTTCAATTTAAATTATATATTTTATATTTGATTGTCAATTTAAATTATAAATTATAAATGTTAGATCTAAGATTTTTGTGGTTTATAATGTAGATAGATGTTTTTAGGATTAATCATATCATTAGGATTAGGTTGACCTTTCGAACTAGTTAATGTTGTTCATGGAGATGCATTTAAATTATATAGTTTTTATAAATATTTTGAAAAAAAGTTATGACTAATCTAACCACATTTATAAATGTGGTTAATATACACACATAAATTTATATGAAGCACATATACAATTATATTAGTAAATGTGGTTGATATACACCCATAAACATTTATCAATCACATTAATAATTTTAGATGTATAATATTAATGTGGCTATGAGACATTGATTATTTGTACTTTTGTATATATATATATATATATATATATATATATAACACTAAAAAAATTAATATAATGTTATAATAGTATTGATAATACTAATTTATGCCGCACCATTATCTTAATGATTAATATAAATTTATTAACCAAGTAATATTACTGTTAACACCCAAAAATCATACATGCAAAAGACATTAAAAATGTCAAGCATAAGGTACACATGAAGATTTTTAGAGAAGGAATAGATTAGAGCAAACCAACATTTAATTTTTCCTAAGGTTAAGAGACAATTTAATGGACGTCACACTAGCAACAAAGGACTTTTGCGCAATAGTGCAATTATTCCTTCGATAGCCATACGGTCTCGAGGGTGGCGAGATGTCACAATTCAGGATCACTTGGAACACTTGGCTAGGAAGATTCTCCACTTGGTACTGCCAATGATAGTCGACATGGAGCCACCTTGAGGCTTAAATGCAACACACAAAGGAATCCCTCCTCCACTCTTGTTTCACTATCCATCTTGGGCTAAGAGAAGAGGGAGGAATTCAAAAAATGTCTATATAACCAACCTTTGGAAGAAGAATAGGAGACACATTGTTATGCTGGCCAAATTTCTTCATGGAAAACTAGCTTGCATAGTTCAACAGCAGAGGGATTTGAAGGACTGATATGTTGGCCAGCCAACTTCTTAGTCCAAGAGAGAGAGGTGCACCATTTGATCTTGATCTACCATCCTTTGAGAGAGAGAAGAGACACTTACAGGAACTCGAGGGAAGGAGACCTCTTTGTTTTGGGTATTTGAGCTCCATAACTCAAATAACTCTTCAAGTGTTTAAAATTGTATCTTTTTTACTACCAACACCTAATAAAGGGAGAATTCTCCACTTGCGTTATTAGGCTATTTTCTTCATCGAGCTTTTGTATTTTGCATCTTGTGTTTTTTTTTGTTCTCAATGCTGGATGCTTAGTTTTCCCTCAAACTTAGTTTAAATTGTGTCAAATCTGTTCCACTAACAGTAGACGATCATTTTTCTCTATGAGCTTGTGTAGGTAGCAGTCATCTTGCTAAAGAACCGTGTTTCGTACACCCTTGCGCCAAATACACTACCACAGGAATAAAGACTCCACTGGATTCGTTGTTTTTGAGTTAATGGTTGTTACTGCAAGTTCTTCTTCCTACTCAGTTTGCTGCAAACCACCCCTACATTCTCTTTGCATCTCCAATCACACTCAGTGAAAAGTTGTGCACTGTAGAGAGGGAAATTTTTCTTTATTCTGCCCGACAATGCGCTTTATGCTCCGAAATATGCGCGCTTTGAACTTGTGGGGAGATAACCCACGTGGCAGACCAACAAGCCAAAAATTAGCTACTTTTCCCATTTTAAAGGTGATTGGAAACCCTTAATAATTTTCCATCACTTTGTCTCTATATTTCACTACTATTAAGACATTTAGGTGCTATGTATAACCTAGAATTAGCTTAGCAACTAGGTAGTTTTAATTTTAGTATTTTATTTTGCAAATTACACATAGTTTAAATATGGGGCAAGTAAGTGTCCTCAAATCCACATAATATATTTTCTGAACAAATTATTTGCTGATAAAAGATAGAAAACACATAGCTTAATTAGTAAAGAGTAAGTGGCCCATATATCCACATATCTTTTTTCCAGTTTAAGTTTGTCAAATTTTCGCATTAGATTAAGTTAAATTCTGCATTAAAATTTGGGACTAGGATAAAACTTTCAATAAAAGAAGTAAGTAATCTCTGAAACCCTCGCAGCTCTCAGTGAGCTGGGTATGCATATGAACACTTTCCTAAGACAATTTTCCATCTCCCTATAGGGAAAACATAGTCTAATTAGGAAAAGTGTAAGCGGCCCATCATCCGCCTATCATTTCAATTTTTGCAAGGAACAATCACACATAGGGAAATAGAAAAGGATTGTAAAGGATCATAGCATATCCACTGTTACACATCAATTTGGACATCATCCCCAAAGACTTGGTTAAATTGGGCATCATCCCCCAAGACCAATGAATAGGGTCTATCATGCCCTTAATTCAGTTGCTATATGCCCTAAGTGAAGACATTCCATTGAAGGCTTCAATTGTGAGATTTCCAAGGTTTGAAGTATTATATGACCCATTGACTCATCAACAATCCTGTGCAAGGGCCAAACTATGTTTCAGTGCACTTACCTCCATGCAAAGGTACACTGTAGTGCACTTCCCGAAACTCAAGGGTGCGTTGGTCTCCAGGGAGCAAAATCATCATTGTCCCGGGAATCTCCACATATCTAGTGCCTTCTAAAAGAGCTCGTAGGTGTCATATTTCGAATACAAGTGTTCATCCATCACCACTAAACTTGGAAATATGTCTCACCTATTATTAGAAAGCCATTCAATTCAATTTATTGAGAAACTACCTTCAATTTCTGAAATTGAAGGTATAAAAGTATAAGGTGGTGCTCATGTGCGGTTTGACATTAGAGAATGGTAATACAGACTCGGGCCTCCACGTACCTTTGGGTATATTTGAGAGGAAAAATTTAGGTTTCTTACCATCCATAGGTAACCGAGTCAGACACCTTGTAACTTGTGATACACCGAACACAACATTCGGGGGGATTGCCTGCCTGTACTTCTTGGTTCGCCAGGAGGTATTCTGCAGTTCACAATTACTTGGTAAACCTTTTTCCTAGTATTACCCTTTTATTTGTTTATTTGTTTTGTAATAAAATCAATCAGTCATCGTGGAATAAGAACATCCATTTCCCCATCGTTAACGTATAATAGCACTTAAACCACCTTACCACCGAAAGCCATTTCTGGTCGGCGAAGGCGACATAGTTCTACCAAAACCAGTACCATTAGTGCCTTTGGTGCATCAACTTCACCAAATATACCAGAGTCATCTTGAGTTGTTTCTACACATCCTGGTTTATCCACTGTCATCGAAACAAAGTCCTCACAACTACCTATGGACTCTATCCATCCAATCAGTGAGACCATACGTCCCAAACCCAATGTTTTTCAACTAGAATTTGATTGAGATCCTATTGTTCTTTTACCAAAACATCTAGATCCTGAAGTCGAATAATTGGAAGTTGTTCCTGTATTGGTCGCTCCTTAATCGATCACAGGCATTGAGTCTTCTCTTTCACACAGTCAACCACCTGAAATATATCTTAGGCCTCACGACGAAATCCTTCCACCTGGTTTGATTTCAATTGAGGAAGAACCTCAACAAGAAACATGCCCCTCAACTCCAAATCATTTTGGGTCCAGGCTTTATCTTTATGAGTCTATTCATCGGTTGACTTGCCTGATTATTTTGATCCTATTTCAATTTGAGTTCTCATAGATCCTATAGGGTATACACTGGGTCGTATGACCATGGCTGAGTCAACATATTTGGCAGTACCATATGTTACAATAGCAACAAAATCCACTGTTGCTACTCTGTCTATGTTTACCACATCACTAGAGTCACATATTTATGTTGGTCCTTCCGTCCCACCGGGTTACCAATCATTATCTGGAACCTACTCTAGTGCATGCTCCAATCCATGGACTTCACCCATATCATCTTTTGGTATTCTATCTATTACATCTCTAATGAGTACTGAATGACTTGATCCTTTATACACATCTTTAGTGCAACATCAAGCTAGTCCATCTGGGTATATTCCATCCAGTGCAATCTCGATTGGACTCCCACCATTTGGAGAACAATATATTCCATATTATTATACTCCTCATGTTGGGGGCCAACCTATTGTTACCCATTTTGACATTACTTCGTCAATTTATGTTCACCCAAATTTTGTAATGAATGTTTGTCAGTGGAAGCCTATCCTCCCTGTTCAAATACAAACAGTTGTGCATTCATATCAACCGGTTCAACCTATTGCACCTACATCTACTCCACTTATTAATACTTCATTACCACTATTATAGGCTCAACTGGTTTTACCTCAACTGTCTCAGGTGGGTCCTTCAACCCATTACCCTCAAGTTTTGGGTCCTCAGACTCCAACTCCTTTGCTTTACAACAACCATTTGTATCCAAAATATTTCATTCACAGGCTGGATTACCCTTTTATGGGATTCCACAAGCTCCTACTGGTCTTGCCTATTCAAAAAAGGGTCCAAGCTATTATGGGTTGGGCTATAATATTGGTGGGCAGTCACCTTGGCAGCCACAACTACAAATGCCACAACAATAATTCAAACAACAAACAACTTACCCAGGTCTTGGTCAACAAATTATTCAAGCGTTTGGTCATCAAAACAACTCCTATCTGGGTTACTAGCAAAAAATTCCTTATGCTGGTGCTCAAAGGCATTTTTCCCAAGCAATTACATCATATATTGGTTATGCTCAACCTGAATTGAATCAACAGTTTCCCTTCATCACAACTTTAGAATTACATGATTTAAATCGTCTTAACACTGATCCCAACAACTATTCTTCTTGGTGGCCGGTGATACCACATAAATTACCCTTCGATATTCCTAAATTAAATGGAAACCCTGGAGAAGACCTATCAACACATGTTATGACTTATCATTTGTGGTGCTCATCCAACTTCCTAAATGATGACTCTGTTAGGCTATGTATTTTCTAGTGCATGCTCACTGGTTCAATTGCGAAATGGTACATTGAACTAGCACGAGCTTTAATTTATAATTTCACTGCCTTAGCCACTACCTCTTTAATCGACTTCCATTTACAATAGAGAACCAATAGGAACTACTGATCAATTTCAAACAGACCACTGCTACTCACATTTCTGATCATATTCATGAGTGGTGCCGTCTTTGTAGAATAGTAAAAACATTTGTTCCTGATCATTTCCTTGTTGAGTAGTTTAATAATTCCTTGCTTCCATCTATCAACGAGGATGTAGCTAAAGGCAGCATAATCACTGAAGAGAAGGTCATTTCTTGTGCCCAGTACATAGATTTGATTTATACTCATTTTGGCACGCTCTATGAGAAAATTCCAAACGCGTCATGATCAAATTTTACTATTCCTCCTCCATCTAAGGACTCTCATGCTGATGATAGTATGATAGGTTCTGCAAAAACTCACACCTCTACTACATTTGATCTTGCACCTTCTTCCAAAATTCATGCTGTGTCATCTGAAAAAGGAAAAAGTTACAAGAAACTTGGAATTAAGAAAAAGGGGAAAGCAAAGAAAAAGAGAAATTAAACCCCACAGGAATTATCATCTCATAAAAAATATGGAAATAATTAGAAACCTCGTTACCCTTGCTTGATATGTAATGGGGAGAGTTTTTTTTGAAACTTTCCTCACCGTGCTTAAGTCTCAAAATTTCTTAAGTCCTCGACTGCATCTGTTGTGTTCACAAATCCTTTTCTGAATCCAGACACAAACATGGTTGCTATGGATCCTGATTCTAGTTCCCAAGTGCTTATTGTATCTATCAAAATCCAAAAAATGATGTTGTGGTGTCTATGAGAAATAAATATTAGGGTAATAAGGCTATTGATCAACCTACTACCTTGACCACATATCCTTCCATTGAATCAATTTTATCAACCACTATTCCAGAGTTAACAATAAAGCCACCAAAGGGAGTCGTCCACAAATCGACATTCATTCCTCGAGCCTGAGCAACTTAAAATTATAACACAGTTGAAGATTTGGCTTAGTCACCTTCAACTATGTCGACGTTTGAGGTAATTCAAAATTTTCCCTCCCAAAAACAAGCTTTGTTATTGGCAATTGTTGGAATTGACCAAATATATTCCAATCTTCTAGTCTTTAATTACATGGGTTATGTGCCACAATTACTACATGAATTGGCATTCTCGATCCAAGTAAATGTTCTCAATCACCTTTTTCATCGCACTATTATTGATGAGGGAGAATCTACTTGCATTATGTCTTTAAAATGCTAGAAATCACTTGGCTCGCCTCACTTATCTCAATCACCTACGACTTTGAAAGATTTTGATGACCGTACATATAAGCCTTGCGGTATCATCAATAACTTGCATGTCGAACTAGGGGGGAAAAATGTAACTGTTGAGGTTGAGGTCATTGACGGACCCCTTGACTACAACATTTTACTCGAAAGGCCATGGGTTTACGCTATGACTCCAATCATATCTACTTACTTTAGAGTGATCGCCTTCCCTTATAAAGGCATTACCATAGTAATTAATAAACTCTCCTTCTTTGCCTCTAGTTCCCAGGTATATGGAAGCATTCTGCTAGTTCACACACCCCAGTTATCACTTCAAAACATTGGTATAGGTCTCTTAAAGGATTCTGCCCTAATGGGCACCTTTGCATTACCGCCGCCTGCAACGTCGTCATAAATTGCAAGAATAGAGACCTTCTACATGATATCTTCCACTGAATATGACTTAAGGAGGATTACCAATGATTCTAAAGTTGTTACGCTGGATGAGTTTATGCCGCCAAACCCAATTGAGCTGGCATAGCAATAAATCTACATGGATTGGGCAACACATGATGATTCGTCATCGGTGATCATTTGGGTCAATCGTTCATTAGATTTTGGTACTCCAACTGATCCTTTTTCATCCACTTTCTTGACTGATGAGAGCTTTGTGGAATCCATGATGCCAGGAGGAGAACCATGGGAAGATCATCATCATCATTCCCATCTTCCAGATTATGAAGAAGATAATATTATTTTACTATATCACCCTTTGATCTCTAATTTATTTTCAAATTCTATTCCAATTAATTCCATCGAATGTGAGCGAAACTTATCAAATATTGAAGAAACCATTTCTATTGATATTTTGACTAAAACCGATGTTGTAGAAAACATTCATGTCGGTGTGTCTTGTTCTCTATCTGAACTTGAAAATTATCACTCTCTTTTTCGCGAATTCAGAAATATATTTGCTTGGTCTTATGAGAAAATTCTAGGCATAGATACTAGTAGTGTTGAACACACACCTAAAATGTACCTTGATGTTAGACCGATACGTCAATGCCTTCGTCCTGTTCATCTGAAGAAAGTTGCTGCCATTAAAGCAGAAGTTGAAAAATTTTGTGGTGTTTGTTTCATTTACCTTGTTTCGCTTACTGAATGAGTTCTAGCATTGTTCCTATCATGAAGAGACAAGGGACAATCAGAGTATGCGTCGATTATCGGGATGTCAATTTTGCTTGTCCAAAAGACAACTATCCTACTCCCTTTATTGACCAAATTATTGAAGAATGTGCCGTATGTGAAATATTTTGGTTCATCTATGGATTCTCTAGATACAATCAAATCAATATCCGCCCAGAGGACCAATATAAGACAACATTCATTTTTCCCTGGGGCATGTTCTCTTATCATAAACTCCCATTTGGTTTAAAGAATGTTGGGGAAACATTTCAGAGAGTAATGGATTATGCTTTCAATGACATCAAACACATTGTTCAACCATATCTAGATGATTTACCTACGCATTCAGGAAAACAGACTGATCACCCAACACATTTGAGAGCTATATTTTTACGCTGTCGACACTAATCCACACAAATGTGTGTTTTGTGTTGGTTATGGTCGTTTTCTTGGAATATTAATTTTAAAATATGGAATTAGAATCGAACCTCTAAAGTTCCAGGCCATTCTTGATTTTCCTGCACCATCAAATTTACTTCAGTTATAGAAAGTTCAAGGAAAGGCTAACTTCCTAAGGAGGTTCATACCAAACTACGCCAAAATGGCTAAAGGATTTACTCGTCTATCGACAAAGGGGATTCCCTTCCATTGGGATAAGGTTGCATAAGATTCTTTTGATTCTCTTAAAGATACCCTGATCCGAGCGCCATTAATGTATCCCCCTAATTATCAGAGTGATTATTTCCTATATATCGCCGCAACAGATACAACCATTGCTATATTTTTGGTCCAAGAAGAAGATGGGATAGAACATTAAATATATTATTTGAGTTGTAATCTCAATGATATGAAATTTAAGTATTAATGTGTCGAAAATATCGCCTTGGCGACCGTTCAAGCTGTCCAAATATTTCACCATTATATCCTGCTCCAGAAGACCAATTTCATTTCAGATTGCAACCCCATGACATATATTCTGTCACGTCAATTGCTGGGGGAAAATATTCAAAATGGATCATCATTTTGTAGGAATTTGATTTGGAATTCATCAAATCCATGTCAAAGAAGTCTTTAGTTTTCGCTGAGCTTCTCTACGACCTTCCTTGTGATAGTACTGAAACTACATCAGAACCAAAAATTATGATTAGTCTCTATTTCTGATTGGCTCATTTGACCCTTGATATGGGGATTTTATCATTTATCTCCAAACCCAAAATTTCCAGGCCAATACCTCTAACTCACAACAACAGCGTATTCGATACCAAGCCAAAGATTATTTGATCGTCAACGATACAATTTATTATCATGGCGTCGATATGATTTTAAGGAGTTGCCTCACTCATGAGGAGGCCGAGAAAGTTCTAAATTATTTCCATGCTAGGGTTTGTGGTGGAAAATTATATGGATACGCTACCGACCAGAAAATTCTCCGCACCAGTTACTTTTGGCCAACTATATTTCCTGACTGCGTCCTCCTGGTTAGAAATTATCATGTGTGCAAAATATTTGATTGTAAAATTTTCATGTCGCTAGCACCAATGCATCCTGTCATGGCTATGGGACCATTTCCAAAATGTGGCATTGACTTCATGACCTGCAACCCTCGTTCAGTTGGGGGGCATGGTTATATTATTTTCACAGTCGACTACTTTACCAAGTGGGCCAAAGCAATGCCTACATTCAATAACACCGACAAAACAACTGCATTATTATTTTTCAATCATGTTGTCTCACGGTTTGGTGTACCACAAGCTATAGTTAAAGATCATGGTAAGAATTTTCGCAATCACATGATGAATGAGTTGACTGCCAAATTAGGATTGTCGCATGATAATTTTACTCATGATCCATAATCCAATGGAAAATTTGAAGCTATTAACAATATCCTTAAGTGAATTCTTCAAAAAATGATATGAGTTCATAAAAAAATTGGCATTTAATCATGTACTTGGCTTTGTGGTCATATCAAACCTCAGTGAGAAATGCAACCGGATTAACCCCCTTTCAATTGGTGTATGGTCTGGAAGCTATCTTGCCAATCCAATGTGAAATTTCGTCATTAAAAATCGTTGTTGACTTGTTACCTGACACGTCTAATGAAGAAGCACATATTTTTAACCTCATCCATCTAGATGAAATGCGTTGTGAAGTTTCATTGGCCAATGAAGTGCATAAGAGAAGAATCAAGGCGCAATACGACCAACATGTCAAGCCTCACATCTTCTCAGAGGGAGATCTAGTTATACTTTATGATTAGGAAGTTAATTTGATAGGAACAGGAAAGTTTGACCCACTATGGCATGGCCCCTACATTGTCAAAAGAGTTCTGGCTAAGGGTTCATACTAGTTAGGTGATTATGATGGAATTCCATTGGCACAACCTAGAAATGGGATGTATCTTAAACATTACTATGCTTAATTGAGCGTAGTAAAATTTTATACTATATTGTATATATGCTTTGATTTTCATTTACTATCTTAGTTTTTTTTTCTAGAGTTTTCTTGAGGTTAGTAATCCAATTTACATTTCATCACAGATGACTGAATATTTGTAACCATTCATTGGGTACGCTGATCATGCTAATCGTAGTACGCAAAACCTATCTCCTGCAGCATGGGCCATTTTCATTCCAGGTGGCGAGTTAGTGAGTTTTCAAAGGATTTGTATCGGTCGATCCACAAACAATATCACTGAGTATAACACGTTGATCAAACTTCTCTCTGATGTCGTTTCATTTTGTATTAAGCATATCATCATTAGGTTAGACTCAGAACTTGTCGTATTGTAACTTACTAGCGTCTATACTATCCGAAATCCAACACTTCATCGCATGTTACTAAGAGTCCGACTTTTGGAAAGAAATTTTGATTGCATTCAATATCAAAAAATTTCGAGAAATTTGAACACATTAACTGATTCCTTAGTGAATTATGTTTTAAAAAGATATTTGCAACACATGTAAAGACACATTTTATATCCACATCACATAATTGAATAGGATTGCGTATTAAACATAGTAAAAATATGAAAAAAATAGACAGATACTTTAGGTTTTTACAAAATTTGTGCCCAAGACACATTGGTCATATGAAATCAAAATGTCTGTAAAAAATGTTAAGGTAAACTAGTGATGCTTGTGTTAACAAGAGAATGCTCTAGTTATCCTACGCAATAATCACATCCAACGGTTAGGAACACCAATAGTATGGCGCTGTAGTCTCATAGGTAACTCTTCGAATTGGAAATCTGTAATTCCAAGAGTCAATCCCTCCACGTGCTATGGTAGCTCAGCAAGAGTCTTGGTCAAATCTAAATCCTGAAGGAATTCTCTCCCGATAGCCCTCTTTGCTGGCTCAACTGCTCCCTGCTCTGGTTTACCCACTGGTCAAAGACGACCCACATTTGTGTACATAAAAACCTTAGTTTAGTCTTGGGAAACATAAAAATAAAAAAACATGTATAAACCTCAAAAATAAAAAACATGGTCAAAACATGCTTACCCTTTACACCCCATTGAGTGCCATCTGGTAGAATCAAGTCTGGGTCTCCATGGAAATCTATGCCTGCATATGGATACTCATCCATGGCAACCATTTGTCATATGAACCAGGCAAAGAATGGAGTAGAGAATATGATGGTTGATTGACCAACATGTATAGACATTAATTCAAACCATATCTGCATACGAGGATCTCTAGGTCTAGATATACTCAATGTAACATGCTGCGACTGCATCGATGGAACCCACTCTAGAATGAAGGAAATCAGGATCAAGCCATATTTGAAATTATTCTTCCTTCCACCCTTTTCTTTAGTCAGTTGTTCTTTTATATGAAATAATACTTCTTCAGCCCAGTTGAATACTGTTGGTTATAAACACTCAAGAGAATACTTCATGTATGATCAGTTCGCAACATGTAGTGTCACTAAACCGACAAGATTTGCAATAGTAAAAATGATGGTTCTCAAAGGTAAATCATGCACCTCACAGATATTTATTTTACCATATTTACTTGGTTTAGTACCTGGATGAAAATGTTGGTGTTTGTAATCCCTTAGTGTCTCTCCTCCAAGGGAAGATCTTGCAAGGGAAATAGGGGAACCTTGTCTCGATAATCCATTGAGAAAGTAAATATCCTCAACCAATATTGGGAGCACTTTGTCCCCAACGTGAAAATCCCGCAATACCAGATCCCATGAAAGAAATAGGAAATCAAATAGTTCCATATGCTGCCTCATCCCTGACAATCTCAAGTATTTAAGAAACTCGCAATCCCTGAGGCTCTTAATGTACTTGGATCATTTAGGGAAATCATATCATGTTCTTCATGTTCTCTTTGTTGCCACTTAATTTTCATTTTGATTTGATGAATACTTGAAAGGAAGCCATAAGCTTCATTAGGATCCATTTCATGCAAAAAACTTGGGAAATTTTGTACACAATACAAAGAAACAAAAATGAGAAATGCATCAAATGCACCCCAAGTCAAGGGATAGAGCATTGCAGTGCACTAGGACTTCAATTTCAGTGCACTGCAATGCACATTTTGACATTCAAGGGTGCGTTACCCTCAAAATGTAATATATTTAGCTGAAGGGGCTCATAACCCTAAAAATTTACCATGAAATGCAATATAAATGATACAAAAATAAAGAGAAGGTTCATAGCTCCAACCTGGATCAAACGGCAAAGAAATCGTCCACTGAAAATATCACAATCAACCGCTGAAGTTCAAGGGAAAAACTGGTTCAAAGCTCCTAATTTTCAAATCGTAACTATGGAATGGTAAAAACTCTTTTTATTAGTCATTTTGATTATTTTAAATCATATTTAATGCTGTGACTATGGATTTTATTCATTTTTACTATGAAACATGTATTTTTAATCTGTTTGATGGTTCTTTGAACAGGTTTTGTAGCTGATATAGTGAGTTTAGTGTGCACAACTATTCGAGAATGATTTGACCACAAAAAATACTTTTATCCTCTTTTTTTGAGCTTTGATAAAAATGAAAAAGGATTTAAAGCACACTTTATCTATTTTTCGAGCTTTGATAAATGCGGAAAAGGAACCCCTTGGAGTCTTCTTTTAGCTCTTTTCAGACTTTGATAATGTGAAAATATTGCTAAGCACTTGTCTTTTCAAGCTCGTAAAAGTAAATGAAATGACATATACTCAGTATAATTTTAACCCTTTTCCAGAATAAAATAGATCATTTACAAAAAAGGAAAACCTTAGTCGAACATGGCTAAGAGGTTTTCTCAAGTATCATTTTACACTTTTTCTGACCTGAGCGACAAATTTATGAAAATGGACTCATGGAGTTTTATTTTTGTTTCTTTTTTCAAACTCTCTAAGCATGAAAAATGATTGGGTTTTCACTTTCGTTAGACTCGTTAAAACATAAAATAGCGACGGAATTGTCGATCATGGAAAGATCTAGTTTCGTTATCGCTAGAGTCGTTAAATCATTAAATAGTGATGGATTCACCCAAAGGGTCGAATTATAAATAAAGCATATGTTACCCTCCTCAATATTGTTAAAAAATAAAGAGGTACTGGTCAGAAATGACTAGGGAAAATTTGGGAAAAAGAACATAACACTTTATGGTAGCAGGTCGCTCTTGAACATGACACTTTCACTTCATCACCATGAATTTTGGGTTGGGTAATATTCTTGATGGTTCATCATACCTATGTTTCATCATATCATCACTTCATTTTTGGGTCAATGCTCCCAACTCATTTCAGTTCCGCCTATATATTCAAGAGAAGTCATCCAGTAACTCCTCATATTCTGGAATACTCATAAACCTTCATTTTCATGACAATCATCCCTGAACATTGCTACATCAAGTCACATTTTTTCTCCAATATCATTACTCCCGTTTTGCGATAAAGTTTCTTCTTATCGACATCAAATCATCATCTAGGAAGTTAAATTAGAAACATCTTTCCAGTACCTTGGAGCTTTCTACATCATTAGTAAGTTTCTCGCTTCCGGACCTTTGACCGAAAGATTTTGTTTGGTGTTCAACATCTAATCATCTATTCATGCCTTGGAAATTGTACTATAGTACCTTGAGGACCGTTAACTTCAAAGGTGTTTTTCTCGCATCTGTTAACAACTCACATCATTGACTGGTAATCATACGATGTCTTCCCATGTTAAACTTTAGATAATATATTCACATGGTTAGAATTGTGTATGAACGATCTAGTGAACTAGATAAGAAGACCCCAGATCTATTTTCATCCATTTGGGCTACGATTTTAGGAATTGTACACATCATCAGTATGATGGATTTACATATAGATTGTCATCTGAACATGGGCTTATATATGTAGCGATATCTATATCAGGAAAAATTATGATGTAGATGACTTTCAAAATTATGTACATGTTATGATAGTTTATGTGCTGAGCATGGGTATGCCTCCCTCAATAATTCATGTCCAAGATGTAAGATATCATGATGTAATGTATTAAAAATTGATGTAGGTCACCATCCTCTTGAGATCCTAATCATCACATCATAAATCATCTCATCCAAATATTATTATTATTTTGACTTCACGCTTTAGGGGGAAGCGATTACAGGTAAATTTGGGCATCTTCCCCCAACACCAATGAATTAGGATGTATCATCACCTTAATTCAATTGCTATATGCCCTAAGTGAAGACATTCTATTGATGGCTTCAATTGTGAGATTTCCATGGTTTGAAGTATATATTATATGACCCCATTGAATCATCAACGCTCCTCTTCAAGGGCATAACTGTGTTGCAGTGCACTTACCTCCATGCATAGGTGCACTGCACTGCACTTCCAGACACTCAAGGGTGCATTGGTCTCCTGGGAGTGAAATCATCATTGTTTCGGGAATGTCCACATGTCCAGTGCCTTATAGAAGAGCTCATAGGTGTCATACTTCGAATACAAGTGTTCATCCATCACCAATGAACTTGGAAACATGTCTCACCTATTATTAGAAAGCCATTCAATTCTATTTATTGAGAAATAACTTCAATTTACCTGTAAATTGAGCACTCATTTAAGTTCCAGGGAGGAATAATTTTGTGTAATGTTATGTTGTTGGATTCTCAATTGATGAGAGTTAGAAGTACTGATATTCTGCTGAGATGATGCTTGGTGAGATGAGGACAAAATGAAGTTGGAGTAGCTTGACGATGAATCGATATATTGGTTGTAATATTCTCCTCCTAATTTCTTAATAAATACATCTTTTCATTTTCTCATATGTATGCTTATATCTTGTGAATTTAATTCTAAATTGTGTATGTATTCTCAGATCTAATCGGTTTGATTTGGTTAAGATAAATGTATATTTGTATATTTTTATGTTATTTGTTGTTCTTTGTCTTTTATTTGAGGAATCGATTTAGCGGCTTTATTGGATTTAGAGAGATGAAAAAAAAAACATAAGGAGATGGAGAGTGAAAGGATCACAAGTAGGCTACTTTCCTTTCTGTCTATATATTTTTCTTATAGAAAATAATAACTTTCTTTCTTCTGTTGTTTTGAGTGAAGGAACACCACACTTAGGGAATCTAGTTTATCCGTAGATTAGAATTCCGTATAACATCCACATCTCATAACACTTGTGATTGTTCACTCAAAAGCACACATGAAGCATCAATAGGCATTGGACCATAAAGAACCCAATGTTTTGGGTTCTTTGTTCTCTTCTTACAGTTACTTCAATAAAGAACACCCTAAGAAAAATTGAGACTCTATAAAAATAATCATTAATTGAACTCACTAAATTCTCCCCAAAGGGGCCACAAAAGAAATTATAGTTTAGGTTGGGACCATCGGGGGTAGGTATCCAATAAGCAACGATGGTCATAATACATTTTAAAACATATATTTTGGCATTATAGGAAGCTTAAAACTTGTCTATACGCCCACGGAACGAAGACCTGAGCATTACAGAGACCCATTTTAGAGGGGGTTAAGCTTAGGCCTAGTGAGTCCAGTACTCTTTGGGGCTACCTGAACCATATAGTGCTCAGTACTGGTAACCGATTACCAAGAAGCTCAAGACTTGAATGCTCATGTGGGACGAAAATACTTTAGTGTCCAAAACTAGGGCATCCTTCCCTATAGGTGATGGTGGAGGAAAAACTCGATCCTCATACCATTATCTTGGTCAATTATGCGAGTGCTGGAAGGCATCGCTAGTTATTTCAGGACATTGGCCCCAGTACCCATCAGGAGATATCTTCGCAAAGCTTAGTTACATTAGGAGTGTAAGGACGATTAGGTCTATATAGGATTTTGGTATCACACGCAAAACAAACAATACCTCATTTTTTCTTGATTGATCACATTGTGTAATGTTAAAGAGAAAAATAACTTTTCCATTTTTCTCTTTGTTTTATGCATGTGATTATATTTTTTCTTTTATAGGAACCATCCTACCTCCCAAATCGCAAAATGGTCGCACTGATCGACATCATAGGGAACCCAACGAAGCCCCGCTAATCTAGGTGTTTCTTAAATCTCCCCCATTATAGGGAGGAGTGTTAGCCCTCCCGCCATTCAAGAACCTAAGGTGTCGTGCTATCGCCATTATCGGATCATCATTTATTGGGGAATCTTTGATTGGAAACCCCCAAGGGTCACCAACCACAACACCAATGGAAACTCCAACATGGCCAACACACTCAAATCCTTCGAGGACCCCTCGATGTCAAAAGGTAGCTACCCCTCTTAGGAGTCAACAGAATATCCATTAGGGTATGCCACTGGGTAACATTCCCCAGGCACCTCCTCTAAACCAAAATATTCAAATATCTATTTCTCAAAAAAGTATAATGGCGATCAATTCACAATTACCCTTCTTATCATCAATAAATATTCTAGATATAACGAAGTTAATGAATGACCCCATTTCACAAGGCCTTAATTGCCCCCCCATGCCCATGAAGCTCTCTTCTGTAATACCAAAATCTTAAGGGAAGCAAGAAAAAGACCCCGAAAATCATATAAGGAATTTCCACCTGTGGTGTTTTTAAAATAGTATCATTGATGATACCATTTGACTGAGACTATTTCAACCGACCCTCATAGGGCTCGCGATGAAATGGTATGTCGAGAAGCTGCCTGCATTGCATGGAACCTTAAGTGATCTAGGAGGATCGTACAGGTCCAAGTACAAGTGGCTTAAATACAAAGGCTAAAAAATCAAAGTGTTAGAAATGTGGCAAACTTAGTGTCAAGTTGAATATCTCATCTTTCTAATTCCAACGGTGTAGAAAACACTCAATTCTGAGTCTGTATGAAAGAGTTAGAAGAAGTCAAATTTTATGGGTTGACTTGGTGATGTGGCAGCTGAAGGAGGAAGAAAAGTTGCATAAATCCGACCACCGGATTTCAGACCACTTCGACCGGATGCCGGGTGAAATTGTGGGTACATTAAAATGAATCCTTTGGTCAAATTCAAGAATTTTCAAAAAAGAGAGGTTGGGTTATAAAATAAAAAAAATATTAAAAAAAGGTAGGATGGGCCATGACCATGGCCCTACCCAACGAACTATGTAAAAAACATATTAAAATGGGAGTGGGAAACATCCATGACCCTGCCGGCCAACCACCCGCTGCTATAAATGGGTGGGGCCAACAGTTGTGACCTTGCGGCCCCAACCCACAATCCATGAAATATGACAGTGCTGGCGGGAGTTAAGGGATGACCCACCCGATGTGGGTCCGACCCGCCCTCCAACCTACTATTAAAAAAATTGGCGCCTTTATTTAAAGCTCGCCGTGGGTATTAAAAACAAATTCCGCCTTATTACAAAGGGGGTGGGGTTTGACCATTCGTCTGCCTCCCTGACACTCGAATATCAAAATAACTCAGCCAATGATGGACTTGGTGAAATTTTCTTACCTTTTATTATATAAATTTTCATTTCAGAAGTGTGCCCAAGCAGGCCAGGAGCAGCACGAAGTACGAGACATAGTGGAACCTTGAGCACCTTGCAGGAGGGGGGCGGAACCATGAATTAAACCCATTTCCAAAGGGGCTAGATTTTTCCAGCGTTATAATGAGGCAATTTTTATATGGATTTTTCACCTCTCGGTGCCACGAATCCAACAGTGCTATCCATTTATTCATCAGAGGTCTCCAATTTTCAGGCACTTTCAGCTGTGGAAGTGTCAGGGTGTAATTTTGCATTAATGCTTTTACTTTCATTTTATTTTCCACTTAATGAAATAGGTCCTCCCCACTGATTGAGCAGGTCCCAGAGATGTAGTCCTTTCTAGAAAAACTCTAATATCAATTACTTTTCTTCTTTGCATGATTTTATGTGCTTCTCTCTTCTTATGTTTATGCCATTTAAGTTTCATGGTTAAGATGAAATTTTACATGTAATTATTTAATACATCTCAAAGAAAAAGATGGTGGATCAAGTGGTATCAGAGCAGGTCTTTGTAGATGTGAATTACATGTTTGTATGCTAACTAGAAACAGTCTACGAAGAGGCGAAGGGAAACTAAAGTCTTTTGATCTCGAAGTGGGACATGCACATCGAAGAAGAAACATGGATGACGATGTTCGAAATGAGGAGGAGTTAAACTTCTGCAAGACATTATACACCATGGCAGATCGGGTCGAGTAGTTGTTCTCTAGACTTGAGAAACTAGAGAAAGTAGGGGAAAATGCTTCAAAGGGACGAGCTTCAGCGCCTGGAGATGATGGAGGAGATCCACCTCATTCTCCTCCCGTGAGTGAATGTTCTTCCTCCTCTTCTCACCATCATCATAGGAATTTAGGAAATGCATATAATAAACCTTTCTTTAAGTTAGATGTCAAATTTTATCTTCCCATGTATAATGGTGAAAGTAATGTAGAGAAGCTTAAAAATCGGATTAGGTAGATTGAACTCTATTTCAGGATTCAACATATTGTAGAGGATGAGGCAAAGATGCAGTTGGCTTATCCTCAACTGAATGGCACCGCTCTTATCTAGTGGGAGAGAAAAATCCAAGGAAATAGTAATTTGGGTAACCTTCTTTCCTCATGGTTAAAGTTTATTGCTGCACTTAAATATCAATTATTTCCCTTGGGTTATAAGAAAAAATACTTAATGGAGTGGCAGTAACTAAGGAAAGGAAAAGGCCAAAATGTGTAAAGCTTTACTGAGGAATTTAGAAAAATAGCACTAAGTTTGGGAATTTCATTAGATTCACCTGAAGTGGTAACTAAGTATATTGGGTCATTACATAGTCACATTAGACATTCCTTATTAATGTTTTAACCTAATACTATTGACTCGGCCAGTGTAAAGGCCATTCATCTTGAAAAAAGGGGAATAAATGATAAAGATGATCATTCAAAGAAACCACCTTTCAAACCTTCAAAAGGGAAAGGAAAAGAAGACAACATCAATGAATAAAATGAAGGAGAAAAGCCTTATTGCAGTCACTGCAAAAATGAAGGTCACGAAGATGAATTTTTTTGGAAGCTATTCCCGAAAAAGAAGCCAATGTGGTATGGTTGAAAGGGTAAGAAAAATATGGTAGCAACTGAACATGTAATGTCCCCAGTTTCTCTGCTTTTATTAGATAGTTGAACAGTCCTAAAGGGTAAAGTGGACCCAAAGGAAAACATTTATTGTGGAAATATTTTATTATTTTGATTTAATAAAATGAAAATGGAATTAATTGTGAAAAGGCTAGAGTATAATTAGAGATCAGGAATCCAAATCGATGAGGATGGATAAGGCTCCCAAGGCTTTCCAATGTTGGAATGTTGTCATTGACAAAGGAGATGAAAAAGGAGGAGTAGATAAGCAAGGGGAGAGAGGTAGAAAAGAGAAGCAAGGAGTGAAGATTCGTCAAGGAGCAGCATCAGTCAAGAAGCACAGGAAGTAGTGAATTGAAGCACAGACAAGCAGTGAATTGAAGCACAGACCTGTTGAGGGTTGTGTAGAGCTATAGGAGAGATCTGTAGAGAATAGGTTGCAGAAGGGCCAATTGATCAAAAATTTGTCAAGTTAATTTTTGTGTGAGAATGTTTGAATCCCATTGTTTACTGTATGAGTGGCTTGCACTTTAGAAGCCAGTGTAAGAGAATTGTGTGATAAAAACTTGTGTTATAGTAATGTCATTATGTTGATTCATTGTGAGAAGCAACATAAAGGTTGCCCATATAACATGATGAGAGTTCCTTGTTGGAACCACGAAGGAGGATGATTTAGTTGATAATGGCAATCGAAGGTTGAAGGGGTCGAAGGCTTGTTCGGCTTTACGGT
>JAXQQM020064277.1:0-59994 GCA_034641835.2 Pinus albicaulis
ACCTTAGGATCTAGCCCTCCTAGGTCCAGAGAGGAATCTCTCTGTGATTATCAAAGGATATATGTCTTTTAAGTTCTCAATTGTGATTTTAGGCTAGTTATAGGCTCAAGGTTGTTGGTTTGATTGTTTGAGTTTGGTTGTTGAGAATCAGGAAGGAAGGTTTCATCATAAGACAAGGATGGGTAAAGAAGGAAGCTAGGCAAAGATAGATAACTCAGGGAACATCAAGGCCATTGGGCAATGGAGTCAAGAAAGGATTTACTTATGTTCAATGTGTAAGCTTCAATTGGGCTAGCCATCTATAGCATTTGGATCTCAAATATTGATTGGTGGGATGGAACACTAAGGAATGAGAATGAAGGATGGAAAACCATCTGATTCCGTCTATAGATCAGGCCAGAGGTCATTTAACTCCAGGCCTGCTTGGACAAAACCATAGGCAACACAAGGGGTCTTGAAAAGGTTTGTATGGAAGGGCAGGTTATGAAGAGGCAGTGACAGGCTTTACACCTCCCAATGTTCCTAACCTCTTTCAATTAAATCTTAACAAAGACATCTGAACACTGATTCTATCAACTTGCACATCAGAGAGCAGGCAATAATCATCCACTACACTGGTTTAGTCCATTAAAAACAATGTTCAGACACACATATGAGCAGAAAACATTAAAGATTGAGAGAGCTGGGATATAAGGTACCTAACAAGGGTAAATCTTATATCATGGATTCAGATGTCAGTCAGAAGAACATGAAATGAAATGGAAATAAACGCAGAGATAAGAAAAATATCACCAACTGCTGCAGATCAGGATCCAATGAAAACTGCTTATCATGTTAAACACAATACCAATCAGGTACTTCACTGCCCAAAGCTTTTACACTCAGCCTGAATACATCGTATTTCTCAACCTGTCTTACAACTATTACACAGGAAACTTGGCTCGGGACAAAAATACTCGCAATTCATTGATAATGCAACAACAACCTTTACAATACGTTCACGGGGATCTTTTATAGGGGAAGAGAGGAAATAGAGGTAGCTGAACAATTGAATGAGACTCATTAAGAGAGTAAGGCGGAAGTGTTCACGCCCATACCACTCAATGGCTTCCTGCATCACTGCGGTACTTCTGTAATCTGGTTCGGAGATCTCTGTTAGGTCGATTTTGACCTCTGATACATCTTTCAAATCCTTACGGTGTCTGGAGCTTTGCGCCGGGTCCTCCTCGGGACAAATGAACTGGGTGGAAGTTCGCGTTTTCTCCATACCTCCATTACTGCTGCTCAGACAGTCTTAAATGAAGCTCCTGTCTGTGTATTTAATTGCTTATGGGCTCGAGGAGATATGGAGAACGTAGTAGGAAAGGTGTACGCCTGGAGAAAGAGTACTTCTATTTTTAGGTGGCGCAATTATGACTTGCTGGTGCGCTCTTAGTCTTCGGACTGTGCTTGAATCCTCCTCAAATCTTGTTTCTGCTGCTTCACTGGCCGCTGAAATGGCCTCTCTGTGATGTTTGCACACTTTGAAATAGACCTACTTAGGACCCGGGCAGTGGTGGCGAAATGCTGTGGAGGCAGAGGAATCGTTAACACGGTGAAAACCCAAATATTGTTGTTTGGGCGAATTACACAGGGAGACGCGAAAAAACAATAGATGGAGGCGTGAATGTGGGACCCAGCAGAGGCGGAGGACGATTAAATCTGAGCCGTCAGATCCGGGAGGAGACGGACGGCGGAGATACAATCGGAGGAGAGGCAATCGGAAGAGATTGCAATAGAAAGGGCACGAACATGAGACACACACAAACTTTCGATTGCGATCGACAAGGGAGAGCGATAGCCGTTGGATCGCGAAACAAACGAACGGCGGGGATGCAATCGGGAGGGTTTCAATCGGGGGAATCGGAAAACAAGGTTGCGACTGATCGGAGGGCACAATGTGAATGTTGCGATTACGATCGGGCGGGGGGCTGCGATTAGCGCTAGCCGTCGATCTGGCGGGGGAATCAACGGTGGAGAACACAATCGGAGGGGACGCAATCGGAAGGGCACAAAAATAAGACATTCACAAACTTTCGATTGCGATCGACAGGGGAGATCGATCGAGCGCTGGCCGTCGATCTGGGTAGATCAACGGTGCGGAACACACCGCGGGACTTAACGAAATAAAACAATCGCGCCAAGTTTTTTGAGTATTACAAAGGGAATGCACCCACCGGTTGTTTCGATTGCGATTGGCCCCCAAGGCTTAAGCGCTTGGTCTTGGGTGACGAACATATGAGGGGAAGTGGTTGAGAGGGGCTGGCAGAAAGGGGCTAGGCCTATAGCACGGTTGGAAAGTGGGTTTTTTTGCCCATTTTAATGGGTTTTAAGGGGTTTAAAGGGAAACGATAAGGGGGAAAATGGGAAATAAAGAGTAAGGGAAGGACTTAAGGGGATTTTTGGGGGGATTTGAGGGATAAAAGGGGAAATAGAAGGGGAGCCAAGGGAGGATAAAAGAGGCTAAAGAGGGTAACGGAGAGGGAATTTGGACAAAGAGAAAGAGGGGGAAATGATGTATGTTGCAGGGGTAAAGGAAGGAATGACAGGCCTCTTTAGTAGTCTACTAGCAGAGGTGGATTTGTATTAGGCACAGCAACTGAGAGACTTCAAGGAGGATGAGTTTTCAGGGGAAAGGCATTCCTTGAAGACTCAACAATGATCTAGCCCCCTATTTGCTTGTCAAAAATTTCATAGGGGGGGGCTAACAGTGGCTCCACATGGGGATGGCTTCTTCTTGAAGGAGTCAAGAATTCAGAAATCGATCTCTTGGTGTAGGCCAGATGCCTGCTGCTGTAAGCCATCTTTCTTCTTTCTTTAGGTTAGCTGCCACAATATATTAGATACAAAAATCAGCAGAAACATTTTCCCAACCAATCTACCTACCCAAACTAGAACTCTAACAATTTTCCCTTGGGTGCATTTGAACTAGCAGACCCTTTACATTTTATTTTGCAAAGCAAAAACAAACCTATTCTAATTCTACCCTTATTGCTCCATGAGGCCAGATTAGACTGTTGGCCTCATCTATTTCTCTACCTAATCTACTACCTGTTGGGATTAAACTGTCCAACAGGTTTCTTCACCTACATTCTAAGACATGAAATTTAAACACAGCCAAGCCAGGATTAGACAGTCTGACTTGCTGGGCAGAGACTTGAAGAAAACACAACTGTGAAGGCATGGAATTTTGCAACTGTGAAACATCCTTCTTTCTTTCTTGTGACTCGGGTTTTGGGCATATTTGAGTCACTTCCTTCCTTTGCTCCAGCTCTGATTTTGGGCATATTAGAGCTGGATCTTCTTTCACTGCTGATCCAAATTTTGAGCTTGTTAGGATCAGCTATTCTTCTTCCCTTTGGCTCAGATTTTGAGTTTATTAGAGCCAATCCTTTTGCCTCATAGGTTCATGTCTTGAGCATGTCTGAACCTCTCTTTTCATTCTGTTTCTTGGAACAATCTCTCTCTTTTTTGCTGAAAATGACAATTTGCAACGGTATATACAATGGAGGTGAAATTGGAAATGGAAAATCAATAAAAGTAATGTTTGAGCATCCTGCCGTTGACAGGACCCCCAAACAACTCGGAACCATCAAGCTCTTGCAAGAAAAACGCATTAGGACCCACCGTGGCTTGAATGATGAACGGACCTTGCCACAAGTTGTCGAATTTGCCATGTTTTCCTTTATCCTCTCTTCTTGAGTCCCACTTTAGGACCTTGTCCCCAACTTTGAAATTTTCTGCTTTGGTTCTTTTGTCAAACTGTCTCTTCATGTTTTCTTGCACTCTGAAAAATCTGTCATAAACTTGCTCCCTTGCTTGCTGAAGATGGATTGTTTCATTAATTCTCCTTATCATGCTGTCTTCTTCTGATTGGATTTCTTGAATAAGCTTTACCACTGGTATCCCAAGGCTAGTAGGAAAAACTGCTTCTGTCCCATAAACCAGCTGGAAGGGTGATGTTCCAATAGATTTCTTTGTAGTGAGCCTGTCTGCCCACAAGGCATGTATCAACTTTTTATGCCAAGACCTTTTGTTCTCTTCCAGCAGCTTCTTAATGATTGTAACCAGGCTTTTATTTGATGATTCAGCTAAGCCATTACCCTGGGGGTAATAGGCAGTTGAATGTCCAAGTGCAATTCCTACCTGTGGCAGAAATCAATCATTCTTTTGGATCCGAAAGCAGCAGCATTGTCAGTGATTATCTTCCTTGGGCAGCCAAACCGAGATAAGATGAAGTCTTCTAGGAACCTAATGATGACAGAATCAGTGGCATTCCTAATGGGTATGGCTTCAATCCACTTAGTGAAGTAATCAGTAGCAGTCAAGATCCACTTGTGTTGCCCAGAAGAAGAGGGGTGGATTTCTCCAATGAAGTCTAAACCCCATTGCATGAAGGGACCTTCTATGGTGATAGGTTGCAGAGGGAGGGGAAGGAGCTTTCTTTTGCCCTCAAAGACTTGGCATTTGTGGCAGGCAAGAATCATTTTATGGACATCACTAAAAAGTGTAGGCCAATAGTACCCAGCCCTGAGTATCTTATTTGCAGTGGCCTTCCAACTCAGGTGGCCTCCACACTCCCCAGCATGGAATTCTTGTTTGATTCTTTCGGCTTCAGTTTCAGACAAGCATTTCAGTAAAAGGCCATTAGGATTTTTCCAATATAGACTCTCATTCATAATGCAGTAATTTCTAACTTTGAGTTTTATGAATCTGGCCTTTGTTTTGGACAGTTCTGGAGGAGCATTGAGGTGTGTGAGCACGTAAAGGATATCAGTATACCAAGGAGAGTTCTGAAACTTCTCCTCAACAGTTTGATGGGGCAGTCCTTCTTGCTCATCCAGGGCATTCATCATGTTAATATCAAGGGCCTGTAGATTAGATTCAGCCATCAATTGGGCCAGGCCTTGACCTTTGATCAGCTTGATGGGTTTGATTTCAATGTCATATTCTAAAATCGTAGAAATCCATTTGCCCCTTTTCCCATCTAGGTCTTGGGACAAGATATCTTTGACCACTATACTTGGCACATAGGCAATGGTGTGAGAATGCAGAATGTACACCCTAAAGTCTTTTAAGGCATTAATCAGGGCATAGGCCTGCTTTTCCATGATGTTGTACTTTAAGGGTGCATCTCTTAAGGCTTTACTGAAGAAGGCTATAGGCTGTTCATTACCTTCTGAATTTTTCTGCAGCAAAACTGCAGCTATTGTGTGCGGGGAAGCAAAGGAAAAGATCATAAAATCTTTTGAAAAGTTAGGGCTGATAAGGACAGGGGCCTGGGTGAGTGAAAGCTTTACTGACTCAAAAGATTTCTTGGCTTCGACAGTCCACTTAATTACGGCATCTTTCTTCAGCATTTCAGTCATTTTCCTAAGATGCTCAGCAAGATTGGGGATAAATCTTCTAAGGAAATTGATCTTCCCAATGAAGGATTGTAGCTCCTTGATGTTTCTTGGGTGTGTAATTTGAAGTATTCCCTCAACTCTCTGGGGGTCTATCCTAATCCCTTTCTCGGATATGATGTGGCCCAGAAGCTTACCTTCTTGCAGCCCAAAAACAGTCTTCTTAGGATTTAGGGACAGACCGTACCTTCTACATTTTTCAAAAACTTTCCTCAGATGTTTTAAGTGTTCCTCTTCTGTTTTAGAAAAAACAGTTAAGTCATCCAAGTAGATAACTATAAAGTGTCCAATCTCATCTAAGAAAGCAATATCCATTTCTCTCTGGAAGGTGGCTCCAACATTCATCAATCCAAAAGGCATTTTGACATACATGAAGGTGCCCCATGGAGTGGTAAAGGCTGTTTTGAGTTGATCTTCTGGGAGTACCAGAACTTGGTTGTATCCTGAAAAAACATCAAGCAGGGAGATCCTTTTAGAGCCTACTACCTTCTGTAAGATATGTTCCATCCTAGGCAAGGGGTAGTTATCCTTCAGGGAGGCTCTATTGAGGTTTCTGAAGTCTATGCACAGTCTAATCTCCCCTGTTTTCTTCCTTACAGCCACTAAGTTCGACATCCAATCAAAAAACCTTACAGGGACTATAATGCTGGCATCATACATCTTCTTGATTTCCCTTTCTACTGCAGGCAATTGTTTTGGATTAATTCTTCGAAGTTTTTGTCTAAAAGGCTTATGATTTTCCTTTAGTGGTATCTTATGTTGTATAATGTTGGTGTCATAGGCCTTTAAGTCTTCATAGCTCCATGCAAACACATCAATGAATTCCTTAAACAGGTCAATGTATTTCTTCTTCATGTCTGCAGGTATGGACTTAGCCAGTTTTATCATTTTGGGTTTGTCTTCGGTGCCTATGTTGCATTCTTCTACATCTGATTCTGCATGTTCTATTGTGGGCTTCTTTGCAACATCATCGAAATCAAAGAGGTCTTCTAAGGGTGCTAAGCCTCTTGGTATGTTCTTGTCTTTGGCTTGCAGCACCTCCATTTCTTCTCCATCTGCGTTTTCACGTTTTATGGCTGAATCTCCAGTTTCTTCAGAAAAAGAATTTATTTCTATACTACTAGGTGTTTCTAGTTCACCTGGGGAATCCTCACTTGGGTAGCTGTCATTAGATTTTGAGTCTGAATCAGAAAATTCAAACTTATTTCTGCCCATCAGGAAATCTTCAACCTGTTTGTCTCCTTCAAAGACCTGCCAGTATTTTTCATTGTCTGGCACTGCAGGCCTGAATTTAGTCTGAATGATGATCTGTTGGTCAACTGGGGCTTTAGGATAGGAGCTAGCTAGGCCGGCTAGTCCGTTTGCGATAGCGTTTTGACCCCTAGGAATGGATACTAAATCATATTCGATGAACGTTCTCAATAAATCTAGAGTGTCATTTCTATATGCCCTAAGCCTGGGGTGTTTTTCCGAATACTCACCATTCATCTGTTTGATTACTGACTCAGAGTCTCCTCTCACGATTATCCTACGGGCTCCTAATTTTTTCAACAGATTTAAGCCCAAGATTAGAGCCTCATATTCTGCAATGTTATTCGTGCATTTGAAATGCAGATTGACAGCGTGGCTCTCTGCGTGGTCATTTTCGGGGTTACGCAGCCACACTCCTGCTCCAGCGCTTTGTCTAGTACAGGACCCATCAAATTTCATTTCCCATAGGGGCTCTTTGTTTACTTCCACCTCGCTTTCTACCTTACAGCCGGATTCGCCATTAGGCGGAGTTAGGAGGTCTGTACTAGGTTGTAAACTATCTTGTTGTTCGTAGAGGCCATGGATGTTAGGGAGGTGGTTAGCTGGTTGTTCTTGTTCTATTTCTGTTTCACTTGGAGTGAGAGGTCCGCCACAGATCCTACAGGCTTCATTGCTAATTTCCTCTTCGTTTTCAGTTTGCTACCCATGGTCTTCCTGATCATATTCTTCCAGAGTGGCCATTATGTGGAGGTCTATAGGCTCGGTGTTCTCATTTGTATGCCTATTCTGGGACTCTGGCTCTTCTAAGGATTCATCATTACAAAAGATGAAGGAGTCAAGGTCGGTATGCACAGAATATAATGGTGAATTTTCAGGTTTCTCGGGGCTGCTGACTAAGAATTTCATTTGGGATTCTCTATATAGTCTTCTTGATTGGCCAAATATAGGGATAGTGGCATATGAGCCATCCATCTGCATGGTGCCTTGCAGCTTGGCTCCCCATGATATAGATAATAACATGCCATACTTGGGTGGCACGTCTGCCACCACTACATCCATGACCATACATTTCGCAGGAATCTGAGTTAGGCTCACACATAAGTCTTTGATGAGGCCAAGACATTTTACCCTACTCGAGTCAAAAGAATACAAGTCTTTATAGGGTCTGGTGATTTCGAGGCCTAACTTCTCCATGACTACCTTAGGCATTAGATTGTGTGATGCACCAGAGTCATGCATGGCATTATGGAGGATCTTGTCATGAATGTTAAGACTGATATAAAAAGGTGGAACTACCCCTTCCTGAAATTTCCCCTCGATCTTGGGACCGAATAAGAGGGCAGGCTGATCATCGCTCAAATTTACAGTGTCGTTATTTATACTAAGATTTAATGCTTTCAAACTCTGGCCCTTATATACATCCTGAGAGGCCAGCTCAGATAGTGGTACAGAGATTTTGATGTTTGCAATCTCGCTTTCTAAACTGAAAGTGGATTGACTCTTGGAAGTATTCAACTCTGTTTTATTTGCAACCACCTTGGCGGCTGAATCGGTTTGTGTTTTCTCGTTATGCACATGTGTAGACGCAGTTTTATCAGGAGCGCTAACTGAGGTGCTAGTGCTGCTGGTTGGTTGACTTTGTTTTTCATTGTCCTGATTGTCTTTCTGTCTGTTTTTCTCAGAACTCTTGGCTGTCGAGTTGTTGCTCACAGCAGTTACTTTAGAAGATTTTTCAGGTCTCTTTTTTATGGTTACCTCAGGAGTTTTAGGTTTGGAAGTGTCTTGGTTCTTTTTATTCCTGAGCTCATATTGTTCTCTGACCTGTAGCATGGCATTTTCGAATCCCAACCTATACTCCTCAGATTCAAACCATTCCTCCTCCCCATAAGAGTTTGAGGGTTGGTCTTCTTCTGAATCACAGTTTAGGATTGAATCCTCTGTTTCGAACATGTTTATCACATTCCCTTCAGGTTCTTCTATGATTCCCTCATCCTCATCAAGAAAGTTTTGGAAAGGGGGAATGACTTGCTGATCTGACTCCTTCTGTCTGTTGGTAATGTTGTTGTTTCTTCTAAAGTTTTGATTTTGGTTTTGATTTTGGTTCCTGTTCTGAGTGATAGCCATCTTTTCGACCACTTGGCATAGCTTATCCAGATTCTTTGACAATCTGTCAATATTCGGATCTGAAGTGGAGGCTATAGTGTCATCCTTGTATGTTACTCTCTTCTCAGCTCTCAGTTTTGCTCTCTTCTCTATTAGATTTGCTTCTATGTTTACTGCCCCCTTCTGCATGTCTTCCAAAGTGGTGTACTCTTTATCTCTAAGTTCATAGGCCATGTCAGCATCGAATCCATCAGGATATTTTGCTAAGGCCATACCTTGTGGAGGTTTCATTTGTGGAGGGAGAGCGTTATAGATGCTGTTGAATCTAGTGGTGTAATCGTGGACACTCGCTCCTGCGTTTCTCTTAAGGGACATGTATTCTGCTAGGAGCTGACGAGGGTTTGCCCTAGTTTCCCATTTATTTATGAAAGTCTGGTATAGAGCAGGTAGATCATTGATGCTACCAGCAGGCAGGTTCTTAAACCATTTCTTTACTTCACCTCCTAAGCTCTGGGCAAAGATTCTCATTTTGATTGTTTCATCATCAATTTCCATATAGTCAAAAGAATCCTCCATCTTATCTACATGTTGTTGTGCTGTTGTAGGCTCTTTAGCAGGGAAGTGTGGGATCTTTGACTGATAATCATTTGGTAAGGGTAACAAGGGCTGCGGTAAGACTAATGGTGCATACCAAGTCGCCATGGTGATGTTCTGCTGAGGCAACGGGTTCACTTGGGCAGCTAGTATTTGGATGACAGGGATGTTTGGACCAGCAGAAATCTGCTGAGCAGATATAGGGTGAGAAAGCCCCAAGTTTTGGAGAAAATGAAGGTCCGGAGGTGTGGAAGGAGGGGTTTCACTATCCCTAGTGTCTGGCTGGTTTGAAACACTGAATGACCTAGTTCTAGGTAATCTGTTTTGAGGGTCTAGGTCAAAGAAAGGGTCTAATAGAGCTGCAAGATCTTCTGGTGCAGAATTAGCTCTATGAATGTTGCTGGGAACAGTTGGTCTCCTACTCACAGGTGTTCTTTTGAGGATTTTCTCAGGATTATCAACTGTTTCAATTGGGTTTGGATCAGGGAAAGCTCTTGTATGAATGGTTCTGTGAGCCAGAATGCTGTTTGTGAGACAAGCAGCCTACCCCTACTTGTTATTTCTACTTTTGTAGTTAATGTTATCTTGAGCCAGCACTCTGTAACTTAGGTCTTCATTGTAAACGGACACGATATAGGTAGATACGATGTGACAAGATAATCGAGCCCCTCTTGATCACCGGTCGATGGTGTCTTTAACGTTTAGGAACAATGGAGTCGCCAGGTGGAGGGTTTAGGATGATTCTAGGGTACACTGTCCACCACAGTGCTCACCATCAAAGGTGTGACTTACCGTCAACCTAGCCAGAGTTCTAAGTTCTGAGGTTGTTTGAAATGATAAGCACTCAGAATTTCCCAACGGAGTCGCCATTATGTTGGGGTTCCCATGTTTTGGCCAGGTTGACAGAGACCAAAAGATGAGACAACATAGAACCGCTTTCACACCTTAGGATCTAGCTTTCCTAGGTCCAGAGAGGGATCTCTCTATGATTATCAAAGGATGGATGTCTTTGAAGTTCTCAATTGTGATTTTAGGCTAGTTATAGGCTCAAGGTTGTTTGTTTGATTGTTTGAGTTTGGTTGTTGAGAATCAGGAACAAAATTTTCATCATAAGACAAGGATGAGTAAAGAAGGAAGCTAGGCAAGAATAGGTAACTCAGGGAACTTCAAGGCCATTGGGCAATGGAGTCAAGAAAGGATTTACTTATGTTCAATGTGTAAGCTTCAATTGGGCTAGTCATCTAGAGCATTTGGATCTCAAAGGCCCGATTGGTGAAAGGATGGAACTATGGGATGATAAGGAAGGATGGAGAACCATCTGATTTTGTCTATAGATCAGGCCAGAGGTCATTTAACTCCAGGCCTGCTTGGACAAAACCATAGGCAACACAAGGGATCTTGAAAAGGTTTATATGGAAGGGATAGGTTATGAAGAGGCAGAGACAGGCTTCTAAACCTCCCAATGTTCCTAACCTTTTTCAATTAAATCTTAACAAAAACATCTGAACATTGATTCTATTAACTTGCACATCAGAGAGCAGGCAATAATCATCCACTACCTTTGGTATATCCAATAGTATGTCAGACTTTAGGATAGTGAGCTTGAAACCTAGTTGAAGAGAACTTGGGACGCAAGAATTTCTTAAAAGGGTGATCTTATATATTTCACCGTCGTTTTATGGTCGAACGACGTGAATTGAATGAAATAAACGAATAAGAGAAGACATCACCAATAACATAAGATCAGGGATCCAATGAAAGCGCTTTCTCTATTAAACACAATACCAATCGGGTACATCACTACCCAAAGCTTTACATTCAGCCTGAATACATCAGATTTCTCAGCCTATCATACAACTATTACACAGGAAACTTGGCTCGGGACAAAAATACTTGCAATTCTCTGATAATGCAACAACAACCATTACAATGATATCCCTCTGTGCTTTATAGCAGAAGAGA
Organism: Pinus albicaulis; assembly: GCA_034641835.2. Lineage (NCBI taxonomy): Eukaryota > Viridiplantae > Streptophyta > Pinopsida > Pinales > Pinaceae > Pinus > Pinus albicaulis. The sequence goes on from JAXQQM020064277.1 coordinate 11,355, forward strand.
CACCGAGGACCGACTGAGGAGGTAGGTGAATCTTTAAATGTTACATTTAAGCGCAACAATGAATGCAGGGCCGAGGCCCATTCTGCTTGATACACTGTATATCTAATCATTGTCGCCTTCCTCGTGAAAGAAAGATCTGCTCCGGATATGATTTGACCTTTGGGCCGCAGTACCTCAGGTGATTTGAACAAAATGAAAGAACATGCTGGGAGGTCGGCCTTATGGAGTTTAGATTGCTTTGAATTATAGCTGGGACGGGAAACTCCTTCAGGGACACGGCGCATAATAAATACTGTATGGGAGACCTATCCTTTACAGAAAATCATTCTGCTGATAAGAAAACCTTGATATTGCCTCTTATTGATGTTCAGGATCCCCAGAATCGATCCTCGGGGTCTTCAAAATGATGCTTTGCCTCCTTAAACCTCTGTTTCAGGCTTAAGACCTTTGTTGACGCGCATTAACCCCTCTGCTCTATACTGAAAATCCTTGCTACTTCATGATTGCCTCTATCGGGTTAGCTCGAGCTTTTAATGGCACGGGCAAGACTTTCGGCGTTTGAACTCCGCTTTCCTTTAATGAAGTCCCGACAGCCCCATTCCTTAACTTTCCGGATGGTACTGGTTCATTGGATTTGATCCTGACTGCGCCGCTTACCATTAAGGCAGTACATTGAACAGAGGCGGTCCTCTTCCTCTAGAAACTCTACAACACGGCAAGTCTGTGAAGAAACGGTGGACGGAGCAATGGACACAGGGTGAACATGCAGCGCAGACCGCGAGATCATGGTCTGGGGATGAAGATCGACGGTGGAGATTGAGCGGTGAAACAACATGCAAAACACATGAAACCCGACGGAGGTGAATGCAAGAGTGGGACCCAGCGGCGGCGGAGGGCGACTAGATCGGAACCGTCGGATCCGAAGGGGGACCAACGGCCAGGATCCAATCGACACCATCACAATCGGAGGTAACCAAGGGTGACACACATAAAATTTCCGATCGCGATCAGGGAAGATGAGCGATGACCGTTGGATCTGGGAGAAACGGACGGCGGGGATGTAATCGGGAGGGTTTCAATCGGGGGAATCGGAAGACAAGGTTGCGATCGATCGGAGGGCACAAACATGTGACACACACAAACCTTCGATTGCAATCGATAGGGGAGATCGATTGAGCGCTGGCCGTCGATCTGGGTAGACCAACGGTGCGGAACGCACCGCGGGCCTTAACGAAATAAAACAATCGCGTCGGGTTTTTTTGAGTATTACAAAGGGAATGCACCCTCCGGTTGTTTCGATTACGATTGGCCCCCAAGGCTTAAGCGCTTGGTCTTGGGGTGACAGGTATATGTGGGGAAGTGGTTAAGGGGCCAGCGGAAGAGGGGCTAGTGCCTATAGCACGGTCGGAAAGTGGGTTTTTTGCCCATTTTAATGGGTTTTAAGGGGTTTAAAGGGAAACGATAAGGGGGAAAATGGGAAATAAAGAGTAAGGGAAGGACTTAAGGGGATTTTTTTGGGGGGATTTGAGGGGTAAAAGGGGAAATAGAAGGGGAGCCAAGGGAGGATAAAAGAGGGTAAAGAGGGTAACAGAGAGGGAATTTGGACAAAGAGAAAAAGGGGGAAATGATGTATGTTGCAGTGGTAAAGGAAGGAAAGACAGGCCTCTTTAGCAGTTTACTAGCAGAGGTGGATTTGTATTAGGCACAGCAACTGAGAGACTTCAAGGAGGATGAGTTTTCAGGGGAAAGGCATTCCTTGAAGACTCAACAATGATCTAGCCCCCCTATTTGCTTGTCAAAAATTTCATAGGGGGGGGCTAACACCAGGTAGAAGACTTGAATCTTGGTACTGATGCTGATCCCAAGATTTTAAAATTGTCCAAGAAGATCCCAGAAGAATATAAAAATCTATATTGGAAGTTATTTCAGTCTTACAAAGATGTGTTTGCATGGTCCTATCAGGACTTGAAAACTTTTGATATCAGTATTATGCAGTACAAAATTCCACTGAAGGGAGATGCAAAGCCTCATAAACAGAAGCTCAGACAAATAAATCCCCTGCTGCTTCCTTCTATTGAGAAGGAAATTAAGAAGCTATTAAAGGCAAAAATAATTGTGCCATTGAGGTACTCTGAATTGGTGGCAAACCTAGTCCCTGTCCGAAAGAAGAATGGAGAAATAAGGCTATGTGTGGATTTCAGAAATTTAAATAGAGCATCCTTAAATGATAATTATCCACTGCCTAAGATGGATCACATCCTGCAAAAAATGGTTGGAGCCTCTAGGATGTCAATGATGGATGGATTTTCTGGTTATAACTAGGTGGCTGTATTTCCAGAAGATCAAAATAAGACTACTTTCACCACACCATGGGGTACATTTATGTACGCCAGGATGCCTTTTGGATTGATTAATGCAGGGGCCACTTTTCAGAGGGCCATGGATATCACTTTTGTTTGGGAGCAAGATAAATTTCTGGTAGTCTACCTCGATGATATCACTGTATTTTCAAAGAATGATACTGAGCACATTGAGCATCTGCGTAGAACCTTTGAGAAATGCAGAAGGTATGGTCTCTCTCTAAATCCTCAAAAGTCTTTATTTGCATTAGAAGAGGGTAAAATTTTGGGACACATTGTAACAAAATATGGGGTGAAGATAGATCCTAAGAGGGTAGAGGTTATAAATGGTATTTCTTTTCCCAGAAATAAGAAGGAAGTACAGGTGTTCCTAGGGCGTATTAATTTCCTGAGAAGGTTTATTCCTAACTATGCTGAAATATTTAGACATATAAATGACATGCTGAAGAAAGATAATGAAGTTAAATGGTCCCAGGAATCACGAGAGGCATTCACCAGAATAAAAAATGCTTTTGCAGAAGCCCCTGTACTAGCTGGACCAGATTATGCTAAACCTTTCATGATCTTTTCTTTTGCATCACCTCATACAATAACAGGAGTTCTATTGCAGAAAAATGAGGAAGGGTGCGAGAAGCCCATCGCCTTCTTTAGTCAGGTGCTCCGTGATGCATAATTAAAATATAACATATTGGAAAAGCAAGCATACGCCCTAGTAAAACCCCTCAAAACATTCCACATATATATCTTGCAGTCCCATATCACTGCATTTGTGCATGTAGCTGCTGTAAAAGATATTCTTATTCAGGGGGATAGTGAAGGAAAAAGGGGGAAGTGGATTGCCAAGATACAGGAGTATGAATTAGACATCCGCCCTACTAAGCTGATCAAAGGACAGGGGCTTGCCAAAATCTTATCCGAATCAAACCATCAAGCTTTGGGTATAAACTTATCCACAATAGAAAATGAGGAATCTGAAGAGAAAGAAGAGCGACATGGAATTGGGGTAGCTCCTCCAGAAACACATATAAAGTACCTCACCAATCAGTGGTACAAAGAGATAGTAGAATATCTCCTCACACTTAGCTGCCCTCCAATATGTGATAAAGCTAAATACAGAACACTAAGATTGAAATCACAAAAGTACATAGTCTCCAATGGCCGGCTATACTGGCGAGATCCCTTAGGCATCTTACTCCTGTGTCTCATAGAGGATGAGGTGGAGAGTATCATAGCCGAATTTCATGAAGGGATCTATGGGGGTCACTACAGCTGGAGGGCTACTGCTCACAAGATCCTAAAGGTTGGTTTCTATTGGCTCAAGCTTTTTCGAGATGTTTTTTCCCGGGTAAGAGCCTGTGAGAAGTTTCAGAAATTTGCTGAAAGGCAGAAATTGGCACCTCTGCCCATGATTCCCGTGCACGTGGACGAACCATTCAGGCAATGGGGAATTGATTTTATAGGTGAGATACATCCTCCATCAAGTAGCCAGCATAAGTGGATTTTAACTGCCACTGATTATTTTACAAAATGGGTGGAATCCATACCTGCAAGGAATGCAACAAATACTGTGATAATAAAATTCATGGAAGAAAACATCATATCCAGGTTTGGCTGCCCTGCCAGAATAGTAACTGATAATGCCCAGGATTTCAAGTCTGCAAAGTTTGTGAGTTTCTATCAGCAATATAACATTACATTAAGCCACTCTACAACTTATTATCCATAGGGAAATGGCTTGGCAGATTCTTCCAATAAAACCCTGGTAAGGGCACTGAAGAAAGCTATTAATGAAAATAAGAAAAATTGGGATTCTCAGTTGAAATTTTCTCTGTGGGCAAATAGAATTACCAGCAAGAGAGCAACTGGGAAATCCCCATATGAATTATTATATGGGAGGGCAGCAGTATTCCCTATTCAATTAGCCCTACCAGTAGCCCAATTCATACAGGAAAGTCAAGAAGAGCCTGATGATATGACCATAAGAATAAATCAGCTGGTAGAATTGGAGGAAACACAGAGCCAGGTAAATCAAAGGTTGACAGAGTATCAGGAGAAGATGAAATACCTGTTTGATCAGCCTGCTAAGGACAGGAACCTGCAGATTGGTGATTTAGTACTCAGGTGGGATATCCAGAGAATTGAAAAAGGAAAACATGGTAAGTTTGATCCACTTTGGTTCGGTCCCTTCAAAATTGTGGAACAGGAAGGTAACAACACTTTCAAGTTGGAAAATTTACAGGGTGACTTGCTTGATGCCCTTGTAAATGGTCAGTTTCTTAAACCCTACTTCCAGTTCTAATTGAGGCAGAGATAGCTTGATGTATTATACTGTATATTAGTTTGTTTGCACTCTTGTTTGAATAATATGGGTGTTGTGATGGATCATGAAAAGAAAAATAGGATTGCTGAAGAACAGTGTCTGCTAGAAGATTATCAGGTGGTCTGCGAAGTTCTCGACATGTCCAGGGATGAATGTGCTATACCCAGATGGAGCCAATGTTGATAATGTCAACCTCCTATTAAATTTTGACAAGCAATCCCGCTTAAACCTTTTTAGAACCCCTCGGTTTTCCCTGAGAAATCCGTTTTCTGCTTATCATTACCTTCCTATATCCCCACATTACATTATAAAAGGCCGAAAGTCCACATTTGGAAAATATATAAGGCCTAGCCCCTTCAGCCCTAACCCTTTTAATATTTTCCTCCACGTAGCCCAGGCGCTAGACCAGGCACTAGCCCGAAAGGCGCTTACCAAATGTATATCGGGCGCATTTTGAGCCGTCAATATGTACAGATTGGACAACGTTCGTTCATCTCCGTCATGCCCGTAGCCCGCCTAACTACCGTCCGATCAAACCGTAAAATCAACAGCCCGGAGTCTATTTGTCAGGGTGGTCCCCGCCCCGCGTCCACTGTTCAAAACTGCCTGGTATCTATCGCACCACCTTTCTAGGGCGGGCGATATTCCTCAATTCGGAGAGATCCCATACATTGCTTGCTGCGTGTCTCAACGTACGGCTCAAAAACCGCTCTCCATCGCACGTTATTGTTCGGCAAAAGATAGGGTGCAATATTCATATGCACCGTTCGATCTGGGGCTCTTCATCCAACGGTCATCGCACTCCAAAGATGTGCGGAAGTTAATCCAAGTCAATAGTGCCCCTGGCCCACCGTCGATCTCCTCCTGAGATCAAACGGTCTAGATTTAACCCACGCCACACCATTGATCCCCTACCTCCACGTCATCATTCCACGTGCTCCCGTCGTACATTCGTCTGTCTCCCCTGTACATTCCTATTCAAAAGGTCAAACGTCCACTGTCTACGTTAAATTTCATACATTCCTCCAACCTTTACCAAAAAATTTCTCTGCCATTTCTCTGCACTTTTCACCATCACCCTGCACTATTCCGTCATTTCACCACCAGCATCCACCATCCCCATGCGTCGTTTTCTTAACGGGTTTTTGTGTTTTACAGGGTTACAGCGGTGGAAAACCGCCATGATTCAGTCTATGTTACCGTAACAGGAGCACATCAAAGGACCATTTTTCAGAGGCTAAAATTGTGGGGAAGGCTTGGGAAGATGTTGTGATATTACTTCCATTAAAAGAACAGATTTAAACTCTGTCAAACCTCCCAGGGACATTCAAGGCGCCGATTTCGCAGATGAAGATATTAATGGAGCAGTAGAGAAATATCAGTGAATGATCGAGGAATTCAACGTTTAGCATTGAATATTTTCAGCCGCAATTCAGGGTTTAGAAGGTAGAGGGTACCATTCGTAGAAAACAATACCCTCAAGGTTTCTTCTCAGCAGAATTTTCTCTCCAGGAAAGGACAAAATTTTCATTTGATTTTACTTCCTTACCATGTTCCTGAAGAGACTTCTAACCAGTGCATTTATTTCAGAAAGAAGATCACAGAGTACATACAACACTACAAAACCATCCAGCAGAATGGGCGTGAACGTTTCCGCCATCCTGCCTTAAAGAGGAAAATTAAATGTTCACCACTTACTTCATTTATTAGGTTTTCTTTTTCTCTATAAAACCCCAGAAAAATAGATGATTTGGGGTTCCAGATTTTATCATAAAATGATGCAGTGAAAGGAGTTTTGTATACATTTTTGTTGAACTCTTGTATGAAGGTTCAGAGCCCATAGGGTCTTAGTGAGGAGGAGTTCCATCTGTTAAAGAGGATTCTGGTCTTTGGTATTTCACAGTGTGTAACTTTCTCTCTTATGTGTTATTTTAATAGATCATTTCATTTCATCCATCTTTCTTGTATCATGTTTTGGAATGCAAGTGGCTCACTAATTTTTGGTATGGATTTATCCTAGTTGATACCCATGCTCGGATTAGTCAAGTGCTTTAAATATGGCTCATGCATGATATTATGTTCCACTATTCATCTAAACCATATTTCTGCTATATTAGTTTCTTTGGGAGGGTGTTTTTAAAATGCTATTGTCATGTATGGATTCTTATATTGATAAGCCCATGCATGGTGATATTGTGTATCTGGATATCAACTCAATGACAACTAATATTCTCTCAATATTTCATTCACTACATACACCTTCTGATAACTTATTTCTGTGAGGTATTTCTGAATCGACCCTCTTTGCAGTAAGCTATCTCCGAATTGTCTGTTGCTTTTACATTGGAGTTTTGCATATTGCCTCTGCAGTACTCCTTTCTATGTGTCAGTTTCTGAAGGTCTTGGTCCCATTCAGATTAATATTCCTTGTTTTACAAGAAATAGCATGAGATATTTTTATTGATAACTTCCTCTGTTATACCATATGCTCCTTGCTAATATAAGATGTCCTAGGCACTGGTCTATCACAAACTCTAGGCTGTCTCTAGGAGCGACAACATCATCTAAAGCATTGGATCTTAAATACGATAGTGTGGCATGAAATGGAAAGAAAGAAGGTGAAAGGAAAGGAAACCTCCAAAGTGACCCTTCAAGAATCAAATCCAGGGACAGGACATGCCATTGGAAAACCTGTGATCCGAAACCTGAAAGGTTAACTCTTCAGACAAGGAAACATTAAAGATTTAAACACAAAGGTGAAAACCTGAGATCAGAGAGAGACTTTGAACTCTCAATGCTTTGGTATCCAGATTAAGGGAACTTAGAAAGGTTCAATTAATGGAAATGATCCTAGTGAGACAGAGACAGAGTTCTAAACTCCCAGTATCCCAATTCATAAATTAAAACCTTAACAAGAACATCTAAGAAATAGATTTAGTAATTCATACATCAGCTAGCAGTATATATGAGCCACTACACTGGTTAAATTAGCTTGAAATCAATCCTCAGATAACACATACAACATAAAACATTGAAGGAAGGGAGAGCAGAAACATAGGGTACCTAACAAGGGTAAATCCTATTCCAGATTTCTGATGCGTGCCAGAAGAAACGAAATAAGATGAACTACAAAGGAAAAAAAATACAAAGATAGAAAAACATCACCGCTGCTTTAAATCAGGATCAAAAGAAATGTGCTTGTCATATTAAAGAGCAACACCAGTCATGTACAACATTACCAACAGCTTGATATTCAGTCTGAAAACATCTTCCTCAGCCTATCTTACAACTTTACACAGAGAACTATGTCTCAAAGAGAAGCAACTTACAATTCATAGATATCCGATCAACAACCTTTTCAATGTTTTCTCATGAGTTTTTATATCAGAAAGAGAGGCAGAGGAGGTAGATGAAACACTGAATGAAAAATTAAATAGAGTAGGAGCAGTGGGTGGAAACCCATTCTGTTTTAATGTCTAGACATCAAACTTCTGTACTCTTTGGGTGAAAGAGTGGTCTTTGACAGGCTGAAATTTACTTCAGGTATGACTTTGATGTATCCTCGGCTGTAGTACTTGTGGTACTCTGGTGAATTAACAAAAGGTAAAACAATGATTCTGGGGTCTTCCATACTGTGTAACCAATGCTTCTGGGAGTACCAGGGATACTATCAGGGCAGAGATCTTCTCTGGAACACGATAGAATGAAACAGTATGGGCACCCTGTCTTTTCATGGGAAATAATGACCTGCCGATGTGAAACCATTGATGATATATTTTTCTGCACACTAGGCCTTCTGTATGATCCATGAGGTCTTCAATATAATACTTTGCCCTTAAGATACTAAGTTAAGGCTTAATCATCTTCAATGATGTGCATTAGAACCCCTTAACTCTATATTGATACTCTTTGTTGTTTCGTGATTGTTTGTGTCTGTGCAATCTGAGCTTTAATTGCTCTGGAAAGGTTTTACAGAGTTTAACTCTGTTTCCTTTAATGAAAATCATGTCATAACACCTTCCCAAGCTCTTCTTCATAATTTCAATCCCTGAAAATGGTCTTCCCTGCATTCTGTGCCACTATAACAGTGACTGCGAACAATGGCAGCGTTCACCATCCGTACCCTGCAAAACACACAAAATTGTTAAGAAATCCATGCTGAAGGGGATGCATGCTTTGAAGGCCTGTGGAGTGGTGACGGAACTGTGGAGGAATGGTGAAAAATGTAGTGGAACGGTGAAAACAGACCATAAAATGCAAAAAATGGTGGAAGACTAGACATATGGAGGCTTAGTGGAGAAATGCACGTGGGCCGTTCGATCGTGCATGGGGGCGATGATCGACGGCGGGAAATGAATGATGGAAGGGTTTTTGAAATCGGGAAAAATACCAAAAAAATGGGAAAATGTGATGAAAAATGTGATGCGGAGCCTAGGCAGTGGGACCCGGTAAATGGCGGGGACAAGGATTTAATCCGGACCGTCCGATCTCAGGAGGAGATCGATGGTTGTGAATGCATCGGAGGGCGATGGATGGTGGGCTAGGGGTCATGTTTGCTTTGGAATATCCCCCGAGCATCTTTGGGGAGTGATCACCGTCGGATGGCTAGCCTTATATCGGACGGCGTGCATCAATATCGCACCCACTCCACAGCCGAACTTTAATATGCGATGAGGGCAGTTTTTCAATAGTGCTCACAGCCACGTGTCGGCCGGTGAATGGCATCGTTGCCGAACGAAAAATACAGCCCGCCTTCCAAAAGTGGTGCGATGAAAACCGTCGGTTTGGACGGGACGCGACCGCGAGGACCACCGGGGTAGATGATTTGCGAAGACCATTGGATCTGTATATATCGACGGCGGGTATTCCGCCCAAAAATGATCCGAAAAGCGCACTACGGGCTAGCACTTGGTTTCAGTGCCCGGTTCATGTGGAGAAATGGTTTACAGGGGCTGGCCGAAAGGGGCTAAGCCTACATATGAAGAATATGGGTTTTTGGCCTATCTTAGTGCAATTTGGGGCTGAGAAGGGGTAACGGTATAGGGAAGGAGGGGTTATTTGGCCAAACAAAGGGTGTTTGTGAGGCTGAGGAGGGATTTGGGATGATTTAGAGGAATTAAGAGAGGGAAAAGGAGAGGAAAACAGAGGCTATGAGAGGATTAAATAAGGAGAAAGGCCTTTGGGTATTCTTCTTCACAACATAGAGGCTTATTAACTTATGAAATGGTACTGAGAGTCTTTTTAAAGGCAATGGACACACAGAGGCTTCAAGGATGAGAGATTTTCATGGGAAGTGTATCTCTTGAAGACTCATAAAATAATTTAGCCACCTGTTTACTTGACAAAAATTCCATAGGTGGCTAACAGTGGCTCCACATGGGGATGGCTTCTTCTTGAAGGAGTCAAGAATTCATAAAATGATCTTTGGTGTAGGCCAGATGCCTGCTGCTTGTACCATCCATTTTCTTTCTTGGACCAGCTGCCACAGATCATGAAGACATCATATTAGTAGTAAAATTCTCCCAAACCACTACCTACCCAGACTATAGTCCTATCATTTTTCTTCAGGGTGCATTTGGACTAACAGACCCTTTACATCATCAATTTTTTGCAAACAGGAAAACCTATTCTATTTCTACCCTTATTGCTCCATGAGACCAAATTAACTGTTGGCCTCACATGTTTCTCTACCTAATCTAATATCTGCTAGGATTAAACTGTCCAGCAGATTTCTTCTCTACATTCTACAATAGAAATTTAAAAACAATCAAACTAGGATAGACAGTCTAGTTTGTTGTGGATCCAAGGCATAAAGACAGTTGCATATGGACATAAAACTGTAGAAAACTGAAAAAAAAATCTTGAAGGCTTGAAAACTGAAACTTTGCAGCATCCTTCTTTTCTTTGTGACTCAATTTTTGAGCTTGTTAGAGTCACTTTCTCTTCTTCGTTTCAGCTCTCTTCTTGGGCTTGTTAGAGCTGATTCTTCTTTCTTCTTTGCCCGTCCAGATTTTGGGCATGTTAGTGTTAGGAATCTGTAATTTATTGGCAATATTGGCAGAGTCCAATTATAGAAACAAAATCGTTTCAACCACTTTGGGATTCTAGGATCTAGCCCTCCTGAATCCGAAGAGGGATCTCTCCAATATGTACAAAGATGGATTTGTCTTTGAAGTTTGGGGTTATGATATTAGGCTAGTTATGAAGGCCAAGGGTTTGTTTTTTTTTTTGGATGGCTGAGCATGATTACTGTTCAAGGTGGAAAGTCCTGAGTGCAAAAAGTTTCAAATGTGAGAAGTTGCAGGCAATCAGAGTAAGCTTCGACCAAAAGATAGACAATTGCAGGTTTTAGTCCATTGGGCTATGGAGTCATAATAGGATTTAATTGGAACAAAAAGAGGCAAGAGTGATCCATGGGGAAAGTCATCTATGTCTAAAGATCTCTTTGAAGATTGATTTATGGAATGGAATGATACAATAGGAAGGAGAAATAAACAGATGCAGAAACAAGAGCAGCCCAGGATCTGGTAAGTACTTTGAAACTAGCCAGCCTTTGACATGGACTCAAGAAAAACATAAAAGTAAACTAGGATCTGGTAAGTACTTTTAAACTAGCCAGCCTTTGATACACTTTCAATAGAAAACATCTTAAAACAAAGGGAAACTTGAAGGCAACTTTTGGAGCAGAAACTAGCGGGTTGGGCTCACCACAAATCCTCTCCTAGATTTTCTTTAATTGGTTACTTTCAAGACAAATACAAAGATAACACAGAATGGCCTAAAGATCTAGTAAGTACTTTGAAACTAGCCAGCTTTTGACACATTCAAAGGGAAACAATCAGATAGTCTGTGGGATCATTCTCGGACCAGGGCTCACCATATCTTCCTCAGTTCATCTTCACAAAACGTATACTGAAAATAAAATCTAAGAATAACATTTAGCTAAGACAATAAGACGAGGGAATGCCAGCATTCCTATGCTTAAACTGAATTAATTCATTCCTAAATAACACAGATAGAAGAAAACATTCAGATAAAGATTTTTAGTCAGAGAAGGTTACTGATATATAGTAGGTCCTAACTCTATGCATGTTGTTCTTTATAAGAGAATATGAAACACAGATGGAAACAAAAACAAAATAACAGGTTAAAATAAGGAAAACATCACCGTCAACATAGACCAGGATCCCATAAATCAGCTTGTATTGATGCTTCAAACCAGTTACAGCTTTAAGTCCAGTGCTTTAGGTCAGCAACCATCTACACATCTCAGCCTAACCTATCTATCACCAGTAGAGCTCCAAGAGCCAGTGAATACAATGTATAATCAGAAGTTTTTTCTCAAATGTATATCAAAGTTCTACAACCAACCCCTCACTCATCTTCTGCAGAAGTATTTAAAGAAGGATGAGGAGGTGAGATCTGATAAAAGATATCAATTTACAATTAATACAGAGTTGATGGTTTCTGGCCTTTGAGGGGCTCGATGAGGAAACTGTACAGGTGTTTCACTGTATTAATTGATTTACACTTATGAATTAAGCTCGATGAGAGCTTTGTTGACCTTTGAGGCTCTGTGTGATGCTAGGGTTACTCTGCAGATATCTTTTGCATTAAGTTTCATTGCAGAAGTAACTTTTCCGGCTGTGTTGAGGCGAAATCTGATCTTCTTCAATAACTTTGACCTCTATTTGAAAGGTTTGAGGCAACAGGTGGCTCTGTGGTAGCTGGGAGAAATTGATTAACCTCATATGTGGTGATGGAGGTTTCCTGTCTGATAATCCTTTGCGCTTTCTTCTTTAACTGTGTTTTAAATCGGGGGTTAAGCTCTTGATAACAGTCTTAGCCGTAATCCCAGCAAAACTGTCTCTGATCCTCTGTTCTGATACATTTAGGTCTTCGGCACTGATAATCTTTGTCTGTGCCCGATTTACTGTATTCTGTGCTGTTGTGCAGGGCTACGCAGGGTTCATAAGGCTTCAATGGTTCATGAATCATTGATAAACATGAACTTTAAACCCCGCAAGTGATTTCCTGTGGTAAATCGAAAGCAAAAAATCGTCACCCTCAGCCTCTGGATTTTATTCAGTTACAGTGGAAAATCACTTAAAACCCTACAAAATACAAACAAAGTTATGAAATCCATGCATTTATAGGTTGACTACTTCAAAGGACGAGTGGAAGAAGCGTGGTCGTTGGATGGCATCATCCAACGGTCGAGGTTAATCGAGAGAGATCGTGGAACAGGCGGAAGGAGATTTAATCTGAGTCGTCGATCGCACAGAGATCGACGGTCGGAAGCGGAGGTTGAAAGTCAAACAGAGGAATCGGGGCGATGGAATATGGACCTTCGATCTGCAGATCAGATCGACGGCGGAGATTGATTCAATGCCGCGCCGGGACCCGGTTATCGCGTGGGCACTTTCATTAATTGTTGGGCATCTTCGGCGAGCGATCACCGTTGGATGGCCTGCCCTAGATCGGACAGTGGGCAGCGATATCGCTGGGTGTCCTGGTCTGATCATTAATGCACGATGGATGACGGTTTTCAAATAGTACACGGGACACGTGGCGGCAAGTGCATGGAATCGCTAGCCATCGGAAGAAAACAGCTTTTGGCCCGAAGGCGGTGCGATGGATACCGCTGGTTTCGGGCAACCGGCTTTCGGGTGGTGGGGACCACGGGGAGATGAACTCCGCACCGTCGATCTGTGGATTTAGATCGACGGTGGAAATTAAATCAAAATTCGATCCGGCGGAAAAAGTTATAAAATGAATAAAAACCCAAAGTTTATAATAAAACAAATGTTTTATTATTTTCGAGCGGAATATATATTATGTGGCTAAGTGCCCAACTGCGGGGCCGAGGGCACATGAGAGGATGATATGACCGGGGTTTTATATAAAAGGGCCAATCGCATCGGAGTTTTTCAAACAAGGCAAAAATACTTGTGCGCTTTGGATTTTCTCCGATGCGATAAGCACCAAGAAGTTTAGGGCTTGGTGTTTATGGTGAGGGCACATGTGGGGAAGTGGTTAGGACTTAGCCCACGAGGGCTTAAGTCAAATACATATGAAAAAATGGGTTTTGAATGATTTTAAATGTTTTTCAAAGGAAATGAGGGTTCCGATAAGGCCAAGAGTGAGTCTTAAACCTTATAAAGGGGATTTTGATGAGGGGAAAGGCAGAAATGTGAAAATGAGGGATTTTTTTGGGAAATAAGGGGATAGAAAGATGAGGTTAATTTGGGGAGAAAGGAAAGGAGAAAATGGTGTTTGCAGCAATATTTTGGCTTTGGACATCAGCAGGATTTTAGATTTTTTCAAGATGGGAACAGTAGTGAGGGCTGGAAAGAGGCATGAGGCCTTCAAGAGTCTTCAAGAGCCAACAATTTTTAGTAATAGAATTTGTTCCTTGAAGGCTCAAAACATATTTAGCCACCTTTTGATATAATCAAATTTCACAGGTGGCTAACAATTAGGACCAGCTGTCTTTACTTCCTTTGGCTCAGGTTTTGACCATGTTAGGGCCAATCTTTCTTCTTCGGAGGTTCATGTTTTGAGCATGTCTGAACCTCTCTTCTCTCTTTTTTGAAATTTTTTCTCTTTTATTGAAAACATAACACAACAATGGTATTTACAATGGAAAAGGAAACTGAAATTGGAAATCAGCAGTAGTAGTGTTTGAGCATCCTGCCATTGACAGGACCCCCAAACAGTTTTGTACCATCTAGATCTTGTAGAAAAAAGGCATTGGGACCAACAGTGGCCTGGATGATGTATGGAACCTGCCATAAACTGTCAAACTTGCCATGATTTCCTTTGTATTCTCTCCTGGAGTCCCATTTCAGAACTTTGTCTCCTATTTTGAAATCCGAGGCCTTGGTTCTCTTGTCAAATAACTTCTTAATATTTTCCTGAACTTTTAGAGCTCTGTTATAGACCTCTTCTCTTGTTTTTTGGAGATGAATTGTCTGATTTATCCTCCTTACCATGTTGTCTTCTTCTGTTTGAATCTCTTGGACAAGTTTAATCACTGGAACCCCAAGGTTGGTAGGAAACACTGCTTTTGTTCCATAGAAAAGTTGATAAGGTGACATGCCAATGGATTTCTTTATTGTAAGCCTGTCAGCCCACAAAGCATTCACTAACTTGTTATGACATGACCTTTTGTTCTCTTCCAGCAGCTTTTTGATGATGGTCACAAAAATCTTGTTTGATGATTCATCTAACCCATTACCTTGTGAGTAATAAGCAGTTGATTGACCGAGTGCTATTTGGTACTTGTGAAAAAAATCAATCATTTTCTTGGATCCAAAAGCAGCAGCATTATCAGTGATTATTTTTCTTGGGCAGCCAAACCGAGAGAGGATGTGGTCTTCTAGGAACTTAATGATAACAGAATCTGTGGCATTCCTAGAAGGTATGGCCTCTACCCACTTTTTGAAGTAGTCTGTGGCTGTCAGGATCCACTTGTGTTGTGCAGAACAAACAGGGTGTATTTCTCCTATAAAATCTAGGCCCCATTGCATAAAGGGACCTTCAACAGTGATGGGTTGTAAAGGTAGAGGGAGGAGCTTTCTTTTTCCTTCAAAAATCTGGCTTTTATGGCAAGCAATTATCATCTTATGGATGTCATTAAAAAGTGTAGGCCAATAATAGCCAACTCTGAGTATTTTGTTAGCAGTGGCTTTCTAGTTCAGGTGGCCTACACACTCTCCTGCATGGAATTCCTGTTTAATCCTCTCTGCTTCATTTTTAGGCAAACATTTAAGCAGTAGGCCATTTGTATTTTTCCAGTATAAACATTCATTCAGTACACAGTAGTTTCTGGCTTTTATCTTTAGGAATCTGACCTTAGTTTTTGATAGTTCAGGAGGGGCATTAAGGTTTGTGAGCACATACATGATGTCAGAATACCAAGGAGAGTTTTGAAATTGCTTCTCAACAGTGGAATCAGGCAATCCTTCCTGCTCATCCAAGGAATCTATCATGTTTATGTCAAGGGCTTGCAAATTTGATTCAACCATTAATTGAGCTAAGCCCTAGCCTTTGATCAGTTTTGTGGGTTTTATTTCCAGGTCATATTCTAAAATCACGGCAATCCATTTTCCCCTTTTCCCATCTGGGTCTTGGGACAAAATTTCTTTAACCACTATGCTTGGCACATAGGCTATGGTGTGAGAATGCAGTATATACACCCTAAATTTTTTCAAGGCCTTAACCAAGGCGTAGGCCTGTTTTTCCATTATGTTATATTTTAAGGGTGCATCCCTCAGAGCTTTGCTGAAGAAAGCAATGGGCTGTTCCATTCCCTCTGGATTTTTCTACAGCAGAACTGCAGCCACTGTATGCTCAAAGGAAAATGAAAAGATCAGGAAATCTTTTGAGAAATCAGGGCTGACTAGGACAGGAGCCCGAGTGAGTGCAAGTTTAACCGATTCAAAAGATTTTTTAGCCTCAACAGTCCATTTAACCCCTACACCTTTTTTCAGCATATTAGTCATATTCCTGAGGTGTTCAGCTAAGTTGGGAATAAACCTCCTTAGGAAGTTAATTTTCCCAATGAAGGACTGTAACTCTTTAATATTTCTCGGGTGTGTAATTTGTAGTATTCCCTCACCTCTTTGTGGGTCTATCCTAATTCCCTTCTTAGATATAATGTGGCCGAGAAGCTTACCTTCTTGCAGCCCAAATACAGTCTTTTTAGGGTTCAATGACAGACCAAACCTTCTACATTTTTCAAACACTCTTCTAAGATGTTTTAGGTTTTCTTCATCAGTATTGGAATAGATTGTTATGTCATCCAGATAGATGAAAATGAAGTTCCCTATTTCATCCAAAAAAGCTATGTCCATTGCTCGTTGGAAGGTTGCACCAACGTTCATCAGTCCAAACGACATTTTTACATACATAAAAGTGCCCCATGGAGTGGTAAAGGCTGTTTTGAGTTGATCTTCTGGGAGTTCTAGAACTTGGTTGTAACTCGAAAAACCATCTAACAGGGAGATCCGCCTTGAGCCAACTAACCTATGCAGGATATGTTCCATCATTAGCAAGGGGTAATTGTCCTTAAGTGAGGCTCTATTAAGGTTCCTGAAATCTATGCACAGTCTGATCTCACCTATTTTCTTTCTCACAGCTACAAGGTTTGAGACCCAATCAGAGAACCTCACAGGAACTATTATTCCTGCTTCGTACATCTTCTTTATTTCATTTTCTACTGCAGGCAATTGTTTTGGGTTTAGCTTGCGAAGTTTCTTTCTGAAGGGTTTTTGCTTCTCTTTCAAAGGTATTTTGTGTTGTATGATGTTTGTGTCATAGGCCTTCAAGTCCTCGTAGCTCCAGGAAAACACATCAATGAATTCCTTGAACAAGTCGATATATTTCTTTTTCATGTTTACGAGTAAGGACTTAGCCAACTTAATCATTTTAGGCTTGTCTTCAGTTCCTATGTTGCATTCCTCAACGTCAGAGTCTAAGTGTTCAATAGTGGGATTTTTCGCTACATCATCGAAATCGAAAAGATCTTCTAAAGGTGCCAGACCTCGGGGTATATTTTTATCTTTTGCCTGTAGCACCTCTATTTCCTCATTATCTGTGTTTTTACATTCTTCGGTTGGATTTCCAATTTTTTCGTTTGAAGTGTTTATTTCTATGTTACAGGGTGGTTCTTCCTCGTCTGAGGGTTCTTCATTTAGGCAGCTATCATTGGGCTTAGAGTCTGAATCGGAAAATTCAAATTCATTCTTGCCTATCAGGAAATCATCAATCTGCTTATCTCCTTCAAAGACCTGCCAATATTTCTCATTATCAGGTACTGCAGGTCTGAACTTTGTCTGAATGATGATTTTTTGATCACTGGGAGGCTTGTGATACGAACTAGCTATACATGCTAATCCATTTGCGATTACATTCTGACTCCTAGGAATAAACACTAGTTCATATTTCACAAAGGTCTTCAATAAATCCATAGCGTCATTATTGTACGCTCTTAGCACAGGGTGTTTCGCTGTGTATTCACCATTCACTTGTTTGATGATTAATTCAGAGTCTCCTTGAACAACTATCCTACGGGCTCCTAATTTTTTCAACAGATTCAAGCCTAGGATGAGAGCCTCACACTCTACGATATTATTTGTACATTTGAAGTTCAGGTTGAAGGCATGACTCTCATCATAGTCAGTCTTCGTGTTATGCAACCACACTCTCGCCCCTGCGGTTTTCTTGGTGCATGACCCATCGAAATTCATTTCCCATAAGGGTTCATTATTGGGCTGTGGATAGTTTTGTTCTTCATGTGGTGTATGAGTTTGTGAGGAGTGACTAGCCAGCTGTTCACATTCTGTTTCTTGTTGACTCAGAGTTTTGTTTTCAGAGCACTGTCCACAAATTTCATCTTTTTTTTCTTCTAAGGTTAGAGAGGCCATTATGTTGAAATCTATGGGCTCTTCCCTATTGTTTATATCTCTGCTTTCTAGCTCTGGCTCTTCTAAGGATTCATCATTGCAAAGGATAAAGGAGTCTAGATCTGTGTGTACAGAGTACAGAGGAGAATTTTCAGGCCTTTCAGGGCTGCTGACCAGGAATTTCATTTGTGCCTCTCTATACAGTCTCCTAATCTGGCTAAAGATAGGGATTGTGGCATATGCCCCATCCATTTGCATTGTACCTTGCAGCTTGGCTCCCCATGACCTCGATAGCAACATGCCACACTTAGGTGGCACATCCGCCACTACCACATCCATAACCATACATTTGGCTGGAATTTGGGTTAAGTTCACATATAGGTCCTTGATTAGGCCAAGACACTTTACCCTGCTCGATTCAAATGAATATAATTCTTTATAAGGGCGAGTTATCTCTAGGCCTAACTTTTCCATCACTACTTTAGGCATTAAGTTGTGTGAGGCCCTAGCTTCATGCATTGCATTGTGAAGGATCTTGTCATGGATATTGAGACTGATATAAAAAGGAGGTATTACCCCTTCCTAAAACTTCCCTTCTATCTTTGGACCAAACAGGAGAGCTGGTTGATCATCACTCAGATTGACAGTATCATTGTTTTCCCCTGGATTTAATGCTTTCAAAATTTGGCCTTTATATACATATTGAGTGGCCAGCTTAGAAAGTGGGACAGAGATTTTAATTTTTGCAATTTCACTCTCCAAATTGAAGAGGGATTGACTCTTTGCAATGTTCAATTTTTTCTTGTTAGCCACTACTTTAGTGGCAGGCTCAGTGCGTTGATTCTCACTATGTACAGGATTAGGAACTGTTTTATCAGGAGCACTAGCTGCAGTTCTAGTGTTGCTAGTTGGTTAACTTTGTTTTTCGGTATTTTGGTTGTCTCTTTCTTTGTTCTTCCCAGAACTTTCAACTGTTGGTTTGTTACTTTCATCAGTTGCTTTAGAAGTTTTCTCAGGCCTTTTCTTAATGGTAGACTCAGAAGCTTTTGGTTTGGAAGTGTCTAGGCTCTTTTTACTCCTGATTTCATACTGTTCTCTGACCTACATGATGGAATTTTCAAATCCAAGCCTGTAATCCTCAGATTCTAATATTTCCTCATCCCAATATGAGGGTGAGGACTGATCTTCCTCTGTGGAACAATTGTGGATTGAGTTATCCGTCTCAAACATATTTATAGCGTTTTCCTTTGACTCTTCTATAATCCCCTCATCTCCATCAAGGAATTTCTCTTGAAATGGGGGTATGACTTGTTGATCTGAGTCTCTTTGTCTATTGGGAGCGGTATTGTTCCTCCTAAAGTTCTGGTTCTGGTTTATGTTCTGATTACTAACAGTGACAACCATTTTTTCCATCATTTGTTGTAGCTTTTCCATGTTTTTAGATAGATGGTCATAATTGGGGTCAGACGTGGAAGCTACATTGTCATCTCTATATGTTACCCTTTTCTCAACTCTCATTCTTGCCTTCTTCTCAATCAGGTTAGCCTCAACACTCACTGCTCCCTTTTTCATGTCCTCTAATGTGTTGTAATCTCTCTCCCTAAGCTGGTAGGCCATGTCAGCATCAAAAATTTCAGGGTATTTCACTAAAGCCATACCTTGGGGAGGTTTCATATGTGGAAGAAAAGCGTTATAAACACTGTTGAACCTGGTAGAATAGTCATGGAAACTCTCTCCTACGTTTCTTTTAAAGTTCTTGTACTCTGCTAAGATTTGGAGAGGGTTGGCCTTAACTTCCCATTTATTTATGAAGGACTGATATAAGGAGGTTAGATCTTGGATGTTGTTAGGAGGCAGGCCTTTAAACCATTTCTTCACATCACCTCCTGAGCTCTGGGAAAATATTATCATTTTGACTGTATCATCATCTATCTCCATGTAGTCAAAAGAATCTTCCATCATGTCTACATGGTGCTGAGCTGTGGTAGACTCTTTTGCAGTGAAGTGTGGGATCTTTGATTGGTAATCATTGGGTAATGGCACTAGAGGCTGAGGTAACACTAGAGGTGCATACCAAGCTACCATGGTGATGTTCTGAGGAGGTAAAGGGTTGGCTTGAGCGGCTGGTATATGGATGACAAGGATACCAGGACCAGCAGAAGTCAGCTGAGCAGATCTAGGGTGGTAGAGCCCCAAGTTTTGAATGAAGTGAATATTAGGAGGTGTATATTGAGGGGTCTCTCTGTCCCTAATGTGTTTACCACTTTGAGGTGGTGAATCAGGAGACTCAAGGTCTGGCTAGTCTAGGACACTGAATGACCTAGTTCTTGGTAAACTGCTTGGTAGGTATAGGTCAAAATGAATGTCTGATAGAGCTGTGAATTCTTCTGGTGCAGAGTTAGGTCTATGGATGTGTTTGGAAATAGTCGATCCTTTAGGTGTGGGAGATTTCCTGAGTAGGCTCTCGGGGTTGTCAACTATTTCAGGTGGTTTGGGGTCAGGATAAGCTCTTGTATGAATGGTTCTTGAAGCCAGAATGTTGTTTTCCAACAAAGCATCTTAATCCTACCTGTTACTTCTGTTATGGCTGATGTTGTTATGGGGTTGGTCTTTCCAGTGGAGTCTTATGTGAACCAAGATAATCAGTAGGCCTACTGATCACCAGTGGAGTCTTATGATCTTGAAGGGACTATGGAGTCGCTAGGTGGAGGGTTTAGGATGTTTCTAGGAGGTACACTATCCACCACAGTGCTTATGTAATGTCCCTTTTCAAGGATCTCCTTAAAACACAACAAAATCTAACCAGAGATGGACTGGGAGGGCTTTTACCAGGTATGTCACCTCTGAAAGAGAGTGAGACCTGGAGGCTATCTGGCCCTTTCCAAACTCTGTCTAAGAGTGTAGGAGAAACACAACAAGTGATGCAGAAAGTGAATTGCAAGTGGAAGTGTTTCATTTCCAAACTAACCATAGATTCTGGGCTTTATGAGGCTCTTGTGATGTAGTAAGATGGAAAATACTCAGAAACTCCCCAGTGGAGTCACCATTATGTTGGGGTTCCCATGCTTTGGCAAGTTGGCAATACGAAAATATGAGACAACATCAGAACCACTTTCAGACCTCAGGATCTAGCCCTCCTGGGTCCAGAGAGGGATCTCTCTATATGGGCAAAGGTTTTATGTCCTTTACGCTCTATGTTAAGATATTAGGCTAGTTATAGGCATGGTTTTGTTTGATTGATTGTTTGTTTGGTTGTTGGGAATTGGAAAGGAAGGGTTCAATGTGAGGCAAGGATGTGCAAAGAAGAGATGGTTCCGAAGAACACTCAAGACCATTGGGAAATGGAGTCAGGAAAGGGTTTACTTGCTATTCAATATGCAGGCTTCCAGTTGGGCTAGTCATCTAAAGCATTGGATCTTAAAGATGATAGTGTGGCATCAAATGGAAAGAAAGAAGGTGAAAGGCAAGGAAACTGCCAAGGTGACCCTTCAAGAATCAAATCGAGGGATAGGACATGCCATTGGAAAACCTGTGATACGAAACCTGAAAGGTTAACTCTTCATACAAGGAAACATTAAAGATTTAAACACAAAGGTGAAAACTTGAGATCAGAGAGAGACTTTGAACTCTCAATGCTTTGGTATCCAGCTTAAGGGAACTTAGAAAGGTTCAATTAATGGAAAGGATCCTAGTGAGACAGAGACAGAGTTCTAAACTCCTAGTATCCCAATTCATAAATTAAAACCTTAACAAGAACATCTAAGAAACAGATTCAATAATTCATACATCAGCTAGCAGTATATATGAGCCGCTACACTGGTTAAATTAGCTTGAAACCAATCCTCAGATAACACATACAACAGAAAACATTGAAGGCAAGGAGAGCAAAAACATAGGGTACCTAATAAGGGTAAATCCTATGCTAGATTTCTGATTCGTGCCAAAAGAAACGAAGTAAGATGAACTACAAAGGAAAACAAAGACAAAGATAGAAAAACATCACCGCTGCTTTAAATCAGGATCCAAAGAAATGTGCTTGTCATATTAAAGAGCAACAAAAATCATGTACAAAATTACCAACAGCTTGATATTCAGTTTGAAAACATCTTCCTCAGCCTATCTTACAACTTTACACAGAGAACTATGTCTAAAAGAGAAGCAGCTTACAGTTCATAGATATCCGATCAACAACCTTTTCAAAGTTTTTCATGAGTTTTTATATCAGAAAGAGAGGCAGAGGAGGTAGATGAAACACTGAATGAAATGTTAAACATAGTAGGAGCAGTGGGTCGAAACCCATTCTATTTTAATGTCTAGACATCGAACTTCTGTACTCTTTGGGTGAAAGAGTGGTCTTTGACAGGCTGAAATTTACTTCAGGTATGACTTTGATGTATCCTCTGTTGCAGTAATTGTGGTACTCTGGTGAATTAACAAAAGGTAAAACAATGATTCTGGGGTCTGCCATACCGTGTAACCAATTCTTCTGGGAGTACCAGGGCTACTGTCATGGCAGAGATCTTCTCTGAAACATGGTAGAATGAAACAGTATGGGAACCCTGTCCTTTCATGGGAAAGAATGACCTACCGATGTGAAACCATTGATGATATATTTTTCTGCGCGCTAGACCTTTTGTATGATCCATGAGGTCTTCAATCTAATACTTTTCCCTTAAGATATTGAGTTAAGGCTTAATCATCTTCAATGATGTGCATTAGAACCCCTTAACTATGTACTGATACTCTTTGTCGTTTCGTGATTGTTTGTGTCTGTGCAATCTGAGCTTTAATTGCTCTGGAGAGGTTTTACAGAGTTTAACTCTATTTCCTTTAATGAAAATCATGTCATAACACCTTCCCAGGCTCTTCTTCATAATTTCAACCCCTGAAAATGGTCTTCCCTGCATTCTGTGCCACTGTAACAGTGACTGTGAACAATGACGGCGTTCACCGTCCGTACCCTACAAAACACACAAAATTGTTAAGAAATCCATGCTGAAGGGGATGGATACTTTGAAGGCCTGCGGAATGGTGATGGAACCGTGGAGGAATGGTGAAAAATGCAGTGGAACAGTGAAAAAATACTAGACAATGCAAAAAATGGTGGAAGACTAGACAGATGGAGGCTTAGTGGAGAAATGCACGTGGGCCGTTCGATCGTGCATGGGGGCGATGATCGACGACGGGAAATGAACGATGGAAGGGTTTTGGAAATTGGGCGAAATACCAAAAAAATGGGAAAATGTGATGAAAAATGTGACGCGGAGCCTAGGCAGTGGGACCCGGTCAATGGTGGGGACGAGGATTTAATCCAGACCATCCAATCTGAGGAGGATATCGTAGGCTGTGAATGCATCGGAGGGTGATGGATGGTGGACCAGGGGTCATGTTTTCTTTGGACTATCCCCCAAGCATCTTTGGGGAGCGATCACCGTCGAATGGCCAGCCTTAGATCGGACGGTGCGCATCAATATCGCACCCACTCCACAGCTGAAATTTAATGCGCGATGAGGGCGGTTTTTCAATAGTGATCACAGCCACGTGTCGGCTGGTGAATTGCATTGCTGCCGAACGAAAAATACAGCCTGCCTTCCAAAAGTGGTGCGATGAAAGTCGCCAGTTTGGATGGGACGCGACCGTGGGGACCATCGGGGTAGATGATTTGCGAAGATCGTTGGATTTGTATAGATCGACGACAAGTATTGCGCCCGACCATGATCCAATAAGCACACTATGGGCTAGCACCTGGTTTCAGCGCCCGGGTCATGTGGAGAAATGGTTTACGGGGGTTGGCTGAAAGGGGCTAAGCCTGCATATGAAGAATATGGGTTTTAGGCTTGTTTAGTGCAATTTGGGGCCGAGAAGGGGTAACGGTAGAGGGAAGGAGGGGTTTTTTGGCCAAACAAAGGGTGTTTGTGAGGCTTAGGAGGGATTTGGGATGATTTAGAGGAATTAAGAGAGGGAAAAGGAGAGGAAAACAAAGGCTATGAGAGGATGAAATAAGGAGAAAGGCCTTTGGGTATTCTTCTTCACAACAGAGAGGCTTATTGACTTATGAAACGGTACTAAGAGTCTTCTTAAAGGAAATGGAAACACAGAGGCTTCAAGGATGAGATATTTTCATGGGAACTGTATCTCTTGAAGACTCATAAAACAATTTAGCCGCCTGTTTTCTTGAAAACAATTTCATAGGTGGCTAACAAGTTCAAAACAAATCGTTTTTCCCTCATGCAATCTTCAAAATAGAGCTCCGAAGAACCCTGAATTTCTCCCAAATTGCTACAAAATACAGTAAATAGATCACGAGTTACCTAATTCACCCTGTTCTCGAAAAAAACCCATGTTTTATTTTTTCCTAATTCACCTTGGTTTTCTCAGAAAATGCGTTTTAAAATCGGGTGTTTTTAACAGTTAAGCATTTCTGGCAATTTCGTTTTCTGGAAATTACTTTTGCAACAAACTAAAATTGTTGTGGTTTGATTTTTTTATTTGTAGGTTTTGATGTGTAATGGCTTGTCTCTCACAGAGAAGTTCATATTGATCTCCCTCATTACAATTACCTGTAATGGAATCTGTAATCTTCTCTTCATCAACAGTCTGCAATATTCTCTTCATCAGATACAATTTCATTGTCTGTCTCTGCAATTGCAATATTTTATTCATCAAAAATTTTCAATATTCTCTTCATCAGTAGTTTCTTGATCCGATACACCTTCATTTTCTGTCTCTGCAGCTTTTAAAATCGATTTCTAATAACTGCTACTTGAGGAAGACCGAATATGGAAAAGAGAAGGTTCATTTTTTATTGTAGTGCATGGTTCTTTGCATGGATTGAAGGCCTGCACATGTGCGTAAGGCCAAGCCAAATGTTGGCCTCACACATATGCATGGGCCTCCTTTCCATGGGAAAAAAAGTAATAATTTTTTATTATGTTTTTTCTTTTCTAAGAAAAATTGCGCACATGCAATTCAATAAATTAGAAAAAGATTGAGAGGATGCAAAACATTAAAATTTTCAGAACCGATAAAAGGATAATGGTTTTCAAGCTTCTGTGGTTATCAATTGATGAATAAGAATCCGGATTTTCCACAGTGTCAGAGAATATATGTCGACGTTTCGAATCTCCATGGAGATCCATCTTCAGGACGATTGAATGAAGAAACGTCCTTCTTTCATTTCTTCATTCAATCGTCCTGAAGATGGATCTCCATAGAGATTCGAAACGTCGACATATATTCTATGACACTGTGGAAAATATGGATTCTTATTCATCAATTGATAACCACAGAAGCTTCAAAACCAGAATTGTGTCCCTACACGGAGGAGATTCTTGGAAAGATATCTGTTATCTTGAGAAAATTAGAATGAATATTGAAAGAAGGGCGAAAGATCTTTTCCTCTCTATAAATTTGACCTAATTCCTTCTGTCATTTCTTCATTCAATCGTCCTGAAGATGGATCTCCATGGAGATTCGAAACATCAACATATATTCTCTGACACTGTGAAAAATCTGGATTCTTCTTCATCAAAAGGATAATGACTCAAACGACGATTTTCAATAAAATTGTAGTTCAATTTCCAGCAAAATTTTTAACGAATTTTGAATTTTAATTTTTAAATTAACTGATCCGATTTTCTAATCTTTCAGGTCACAACGAGGCGAGGGAACAGAGCATACTAGTCAGCGTCGTCAAATAAATTCATATTTTCACACACAAATTTTATTTTTGATGGTGATAAAAAAAACGAAGTGATTCTTACTGTGTCACTGAAATTTATTCAAAATGAATTAATCAACAAAATAAAAATAAAAAAATTCTAAAATTCTAGCTAAGTTTGGTTTTATTTTTATTTTTCTTATCTATTTAAAAATATATATATTTTTATTTTATTTTCAAGTATATTCATTCTTCCAATGAAGCCATTTACGAATTAAATTTTTTGAAATGCTCATATCCCAACTTGAAATATGTACCTCATTGTTTGTAAGGATATGCGAAATCAACTTGATATTTTGATTTGCCACAAGGATCTCTTGAAGAATTGATGAATGTTGTGGTGCTATCACTTTTTGATACCATTCCTCATTGTAGTCTTTGAGCTGCATTCTAGACCCTTTGTCCATAAATGGTTATTAAAAACAAAAACAAATAAAATACACTCTAGAATGAAAGATATTTGCTATGCACACTTCCCTGGCAACGGTGCCAAAATGTTGGGGCAAAATAATTTCCTGTCATTTAATTATCAACACGGGGGTTTCGTAAACTTGTGAAGCACGCGTGCACTGTATGTGCTAGAAATTGTCTTTCAGTTTAGATCAATCTAACTACAAAATAATGAAAACAAATTCATCTAATTCATGAAATGAAATGATGAAAATTAAATTCAAATAACCTATGAAGTCAAATAACGAAAAGAAAGAAAAAAAATTCAAAAGAAAATATAGCGCGCGCAATCACACTTGAAGGAATTGAAATTTTAATCTAAGAAAGCATTTCGAAACATGTAAAGGAAAACAACTAAGGTACGTTCAATCACTCCAGCATCCAATATGAGAGTATGATAGAATCACCCTCTTGAGATGATGTATAAGCCACCGATATACTTTAGTCTTTAAATCTAGGAAAGCAATTAAAGCATGCAAAGGGAAAAACTCAATAATTGCATAGGTTAGATATTCGAGCATTTAGAAATATGATAAAGTCACCTTCTTGAAATGATCTTTAAGAACACCCAATTATACAATTGAATGAGGATTTAAATCTAGAAAACAATGTAAAAGCATGTAAAAGAAAAGCTCAATGGTTGCATAGGTTGAACATTCAGTCACCCAATTTGGAAGTTGACAAGTCACCTTCTTGGCCTGATCTTTCCAATTATACAATTGACTAAGGATCTTAATCTAGAAAACAATGTAAAAGCATGTAAAATTAAAGCTCAATGATTGCATAGGTTGAAAATTCAATCACCCAATTTGGAAGTATCACCTTCTTAGCTTGATCCTTTAGGAACATTCAATTATACAATGAATTGATAGTTTGATCTAAGAAAGTAAATAACAGAACATGAAAGGAAACTAAATAACTGTGAGCTTTATTGCCTCAAACTTAATCCAATTGGAAAATAGATAAATCTATCCTTTGGAAATGTTTTTAGAAAGCAAAGATTACACAGTCATTCTAAAACTAATACTGAGAAAGCAAATAAACTTTAATCTATAAAAGTAAGTGAATCTCACACATTTTAGGTAGTTGATCTAAAAGTATGAGAGATCGTAAATCGAGATGCTCCATATGTAAGCAAAACCAAGTCAAAATGAAGGAATATTCATGAGTAAGGTACCACAATCTAATTTTGTATTAAAATCTTGAGCATAAATCCAATTTTACACATGATTTGATAGGAGAAAGCTTCCCCTATTTATACAAAAGATGAGAAGCTATCTCATTAATGAGTGTCCATGAATCTCTCCCTATATCTCTAGAGTTACAATCCAAATAGGAAGTGATAAGGCACATGTCTTCTTAGAGTTACAATACAAATATGAAATGAGATACTTATCCTTATGATCCCATGATCTTCTACATCCAAATTCGAATTTGACCTTTGGAGGCCACATAAGGGTATTTTGGAAGCTTCTTTTTGACCTACACATGGCAACAAACTCATTCCACTTGTTAGGTATAAGTATGTACATATTATCTTCTAATTTTTAACCACATATTCACTTAAAAATTCTAGGAATTAATAAAGTTTGGAAAAACATAAATGTAACCCAGTAATGGTAATGGTAAGGTAAATGTAATGAAATGGAGGTGGAGTGAAGGCGATAATATGGAAATATAAGTGAAAATGTAATGGATGTGAATGAAAATTTCAAGGCCCAACAAGTTCAGCATAGTTATTTGAACCCGGACCTAGACCCATCTTGAGATGAAAATAATGAGAATCAGAAAAGTGCAAAACAACACCCCCCCCCCCCCCCCATAAGTGAAAATGTAATGAAATCCAGACAGAAGCAATTCAAGGCCCAACAAGTTAAGCATAGTTATTTCGAACTTGGAACCTAGATACATCTTGAGATGAAAATAATGAGAATCGGAAAAGTACAAAACAACACCCCCCCCTTCACAAAGCACGGACCTAGACCCATCTTGAGATGAAAATAATGAGAATCTGAAAAATGCAAAACAACACCCCCCCCCACATTCAAAATTGTTTGATGAACATCATCAAGAGTGAGCTGATATATGGAAATGATACTACAGTAGGAAATATCCCAAACGACAAGCTTGTCTTTAAATATAATGCGGTTCCTGTTGATCCAGATCGCCCAGGAAATGAGGAGAGGGATGTTCCCCTCTTTGGATCGAGATGCACCCTGCCACCAATTAGTCCAAGCTGAGGTAATTATGAGACCGTGCCAAATAAGTGATCATCCTAAAGCAATAGATGTAGTGAGCCAATGTTGTTTTATAACCGAACAATCTAGGGAGAGATGCAAGATATTTTCGGCCTGAGAGAGACATAAACAACATCTAGAGGGTCCATGGAAAGCACGTCGGTTAAGATTATCTGCGGTGGTGATGATGTTATGTGAATACACCACATGATTAATCTAGTTTTGGGAGGAGCCTACAATTTACAAATAGCTTTCCACCACTATTGTTTAATTTTAGGTTCCAAAGCCGCACAGAGTGTGATGTATCCATATTTCAGGGTGTATTTGCCACTAGGGTAGAGTGCTGCTCATAGAAGTTCATCGTCATGAGAATTGAGTCGTGTGTTAGTGGCATGTAGCGCCCTAATGTATCTGTTCCATATGGGCTGCATGTCGACTGGTATGTCCAACTCATGTTCTCATAGCCAGGCTTGTGAGGCCCAAGTGGTGCGGATAGGATCAACAACCTGAGATAGATATAAGAAGCCAGATAGAGCCAAATGTAACTTGATGTCCAGAGGTAGAGTGAAATTTTGACTGCACCTCGACCAAGCATCCTCGCCTAATCTAACTTTAGTGCCATATCCAATCTACCATGCTAAGCACTTCTTGATCAGCTGGATGAATCTGGTAATAGCTTTCCATATAATCGATGACCACGGGGTTGGAAGGATGTCGCCCCTAATCCAATCCAACGGGGAGCGAGGTGCAATGTATTTTGAGCATGTGACATCTTGCCACAGACTGTGACCAGCAATGAGATGTCACCCAATCTTAGCAGCCAGAGAAAATGCAAATTTAGAAATATCCTTTAATCCCAAACCTCCCCACCCCTTGGGATTAGTGATGTGATCCCATGCAATCCAAGCATAGGTAGGTCCTATCCCATCCCCCGCCATAGAAATTGTCTGCAAATATGTTGTATTCTGTTGGTCACACCCTTAGGAAGCCAAGTAAGAGACATCCAGTAAACTGGGATGGCTTCCAGGATGGATTTTATTAACACCAACCTGCCTGCCCACGAAAGCCACCGATGTTGCTAGATTTTGATCCTATGCTCAACTTTAGCGATTAGCCAGTTCCAGTCATTTATATGGTAATCATTTGGCTTAAGGTGGAACCTAAGGTATTTTAACCCGTCTTCAATATGATTTCGTTCAAAAAGTCTCAAGGCATGTCTGGTTTAATTAACCAAAAAATGTGTCATCATTATGGTAGACTTGTTGTTATTGGGTGCCATCCCAGCAGCTTTGCAGAAAATGTTCAATAAATTGACAAAATTTGAGTTGTCCTGGCAAGAGCCATCAAGAAATATAATAACATCATCAAAAAATAATAAATGAGTCAATTGAATAAAATAATTGAGTTTAATGCCATGAATAGATCTGTCAGTTTTACCAAGAGTCATGAGGGAGGAGAGGCCTCCCATGATGAGGAGGGAGAGAAGTTGCGAGAGGCGACATCCTTGCCGTAGACCCCTCCCAGCATGAAAAAAATTAAAACCGCTCCATTAATGAGTATACTGAAAGCGACATTCGTAATGCATCCCATGATCCAATTAGTAAATGAATGAGGGAAACCAATATGGATGAGGATGAGGTGTAGATAGTTCCATTTTGCAAAGTCGAAGGCTTTGAACAGGTCAATTTTAAGTATGTTTCCCTTGAGCCATTTAGTCTTGATGATGTGAAGTGCCTCTTGTGCAATGCCAATAGCTTCGTGGATCTATCTCTGGTTGAGAAATGCAAATTGTTACTTGGAGATGTTTTGTGAGAGAATGGGATTGATGCAATTGGGGATGATCTTGGATATGATCTTATAAATATAGTTGCATAGAGATATTGTTCTGTAGTCATTGAAAGTAGTAGGATGATCCACTTTGGGAATCAGAGCGATGAAGGTGGTGTTAAAACCATCATATATTCTGCCAGAAGTTCTGTTATCTTCAATAACTTGTAGGAGGTCCTTGTCAATGAGTTCAAAGAAAGTCAAGTAAAATTCAATGGTCCATTCATCTGTTTCTGGACTTTTATCCTTCTTGAACCATTTTAAAACCCCTTCGATTTCTCCCAAAGTGACAGGTGCATTTAAGTCCTCCAAATTCTCCTCCTCAACAAACCTGTGAAGAGTGTGAGAAATATGCATGATATCTGACAAATTTGCATTAATCAGTGCTCTATATTGCTTGGAGAAATGTTGAATACCCATGTCTACTAGTTGTGCATGAGTGTTGGCCACTCTTCCATTTTGATCAGTGAGTTCCCAAATAGTGTTGATAATCCGCTTGCCTTTAGCACATTGTTGGAAAAATTTGGTGTTTTCATCCCTGACCTTTAACCATATGGCTCTACTCTTGAGTCGCCACTCCTCCTCCCTCTTCCTTAGAATATTGGATCTAGTGGATTCCAGAGCAATAATTCTATCTTTTGTGTCCGCTGATCGAAATCCCAAATAATCTGGACCTGTCAGGTGTGCAATCTCCTGTTCAGTGATTTTAAGGTTCTCATCCTCCAAATGTCTTTTCCTTCTAGCCCATTTAATGGTGAGGGTTTTTATGCGGTTAAGATTATCATAGAGGATTTTGGTAGATACCTGCATAGGGAATTGCGCACAATTCTTCCACTCTTTAGTGACCAATGTGTGGAATTCAGGCTCAAGCAACCAGTCAACATTAAATTTGAAAGGGGCCCTAGGCCTTTGTTCTCCGACGAGTAACTCAAGGTAAATCAGCGAGTGATCCGAGGATCCCCCTAATCCACCCATTGTCTAGCTCTGGAAAAGAGAGCTAACAGAGGTAGTTTGATTAAATAACAGTTTAGTCTTTGGGCCAGAGCCGCATCCCCAGTATGTGTCTTTCTCCAGGTAGGCGTCTTCTTAGGCATGGCCAAGTCTAATAAGTCCGCCTCAAAATACTCCAATGAAGAGTCTGGAATGGCTCTCGGCCCCCAAGATTCCAAAAGGCCAATAGAGAAATTTAGGTCTCCCCGCAAAATGATGTTATTTCGATGCAAGATAGAGCTACTCAACAAGTCCCAAAAAGCCTCCCGATGTTTACAGGGGCCATACACATTGATGAGGGTAATCGCGAGATTTGATTCTCTAGATATAATATCAGCACCAATAATACCCTCCCTACCCCACCAGCTCTGTACAAGGATGGATTTATTGTTGATACCCATGGCGTAACCCCCAGATCAACCACACGCATTAATGGTCTCGAAAGTCCATTCCGGAAGAAGGGTTGATAATAGTTTTGAAATCGATAATCCATCACCCAAGGTTTCTTGTAAAAATATCACATCAACTCGAATAAGATGTAGCAACCGTTTGAGAGCCAATTTTTTATTAGGGCTGGCTAAACTCCTGCAATTATAAGAGAGACAAATCATGGAGGAACCACTTCCCAGGTATTCTTTTCTCTAAGAACCCTAATGATGGATGACTGAGTGCATTAGGGGAATTTTGAGGTCTAAAATGGGCCTCCTAAGGAAATAATAAAATAATAGGTAAACCAATAAAATAATATTTATAAAGTTTCAATTCACTTTTTGCACCACAATCAAAGTAACCATAGTTAAATTCAATTCAAAAGTTGTACCAAAATAAAATTAATAAAAAAATTGTATTGATGTGACTATAAATAAGAATGAAATTTTCAAGAAAAAGTCATTATGATTGAAAAACTATGCATTTGTCCTTTGCACTTAAATAATTTAAAATAAAATATAAATATAAATATATAAATTTTTAATGATATTATATGTTATTAATTAAAATTATATTATTTAAATTGTATAATAACATGGAATTAATATTCTATATAAAAATAATATAATATAATAAATGTATAGGGATATGCATTGTTTCTTTCAAGGAATATGAAATGACAATAATATATTTTATTCAAAAAGTGTGAAATGACATTTATTATGAGCACTTTACCTTGACTTTAAAATTACTTAGAGCACTACCAAGGTTAACCATGAGTTTTTATCCACCATTGAGAATGTGACAAGTAAGTACCTTTAACTCAAGCAATGCCACTTCAACCATTAGGGATAATGTCATCCCCTAAAATGTGATCGGTTCTCATAAAGTGAATTTTGATTGTAAATTTTCCTTACGAGGCCCATTTTAGATCTCAAAATTCCCCTAATGCCAGTAGGTACCTCCATGCTAGCCTTCCTAATGGCTTTTGTTATATTGGATGGGTGACCTAGAGATCTGGAAGATGTGCCCCCAGAGTCCATACCGAGGCCAAGAGAGGAAGGCACAATCGAGGGGACGGATTATCGGAGAAAGTAGTGGTGGCCAGAGGAGAGACTATTAGAGTCAGTGAGGCGGCGAGGGGAGGAGGTCTCAACCGAGGTGAGTGCAATGGTGGGAGTGATCGTCGGGGTAGGGGGGCGAATACAACAGGACAATAGAGGGGATTCAACTTACATGTACTGAAATGAACATCATTACCCATAGATAAAATGGGGGGAAGAGACATAACATAAAAACAAGAAGGAGGAGGAGCAAGAGAGATACCTAGAATAAGCGTCGAGTTCTCCAGGGGGTTGAGGACCGCACAGTTTTGGGACTGTGATGGAGTGACCAGGCATGTCTGATGCACCTCCGCGTGCTTAGGGCGAGAGCTGTGCCGAAACACTTTCGGAGTAGATGTAATACACACATGATACATTTGAGTAGGCATATGAACCAAATTTTTATTAGGTGGGCCAATCGCGGTGATAAGAGGACATTCTTTGTATAGATATCCAACCTTATGACATCGACGACATCTAAAGGGAAACCCTTCATAGTTAAGCATCTGATATCGGACCATGTCGTTGAAATACATGTTGTAGCCATCATAGAGACTATGCGCGATCATGATCCAGATATAAGCCAAGATCCTCCCCGATGATCCGAAGAGAGTCTTCATTCTAGAACTGCAAAGGGAGACCAGGGAGATGGACCCAGATTGGTCCAGCCTCTGATTTCTCCTTATCTGGGTCGAATAATGGAGTCCATCATTTTAGTAGAGAAAAATTAATTTCAAGGTGCCAGTACTTGATGAGGACCCAATCCACCATCGCTGGCTGTGAGAATATGAGGGCAAACCAGCCCCGATTCATGGTCAAGACACCGGGTAATTGTTCCAATGTGTTGCCCAAAATCTCCTTTGTCCAGACCTTGAGCTTAGCAAAAGTATAACTCATGCCCCTGACCCTTCCCACCAAGACCATCTGCGAAATGTGTTCAATGTCCGTCATACCGATCCCTTGACCGAAGTTGATACCTTAGCAATTCCGACTCTTGGCGCAACGAAGCTTTTTCTTACCACAGCATGGAGTCCGGCCTTGTGTAGCACCACTCAGCCCTACTAGTTCATCAGAGTCCGATGATATGGGGTCATCAGGATTAGGCGCAGTAAGGGGAATTCCTGCGAAGCATCTAGAGGCTACTAGGGGAAATATACTTGCCTATGCAGAATCATTAGGGGAATTTTACACATTGATGAGGGTAATCGCAAGATTTGATTCTCTAGATATAATATCAGCACTAATAATACCCTCCCTACCCTACCAGCTCTGTAAAAGGATGGATTTATTGTTGATACCCATGGCGTAACCCCTAGATTAGCCATGCGCATTAATGGTTTCGAAAGTCCATTCCGAAAGAAGGGTTGATAATAGTTTTGAAATCGATAATCCATCACCCAAGGTTTCTTGTAAAAATATCACATCAACTCGAATAAATTGTAGCAACCGTTTGAGAGCCAATTTTTTATTAGGGCTGGCTAAACTCCTGCAATTATAAGAGAGACAGATCATGGAGGAACCACTTCCCGGGTATTCTTTTCTCTAAGAACCCTAATGATGGATGACTGAGTGCATTAGGGGAATTTTGAGGTCTAAAATGGGCCTCCTAAGGAAATAATAAAATAATACGTAAACCAATAAAATAATATTTATAAAGTTTCAATTCACTTTTTGCACCACAATCAAAGTAACCATAGTTAAATTCAATTCAAAAGTTGTACCAAAATAAAATTAATAAAAAAATTGAATTGATTTGACTATAAATAAGAATGAAATTTTCAAGAAAAAGTCATTATCATTGAACAACTATGCATTTGTCCTTTGTACTTAAATAACTTAAAATAAAATATAAATATAAATATATAAATTCTTAATTATATTATATGTTATTAATTAAAATTTATATTATTTAAATTGTATAATAACATGGAATTAATATTCTATATAAAAATAATATAATATAATAAAAGTATAGGGATATGCATTGTTTCTTTCAAGGAATATGAAATGACAATAATATATTTTATTCAAAAAGTGTGAAATGACATTTATTATGAGCACTTTACTTTGACTTTAAAAGTACTTAGAGCAGTACTAAGGTTAACCATGAGTTTTTATCCACCATTGAGAATGTGACAAGTAAGTTGTTAGCCACCTGTAAAATTTGATCATACCAAAGGTGGCTAAATATGTTCTGAGCCTTCAAGGAACAATTTTTCCTATTAAAAAACTGTTGGCTCTTGAAGACTCTTGAAGGCCTCATGCCTCTGTCCAAAATCTTCATTACTATTTCCATTTTTTACTCATAAATTCTGTTGATTACAAAAGAAAAACTGCTGCAAAAATCGTCATTTCTCCCTTCTTCCACTCATAAACTGACCTTCATTTTGTTTCCCCTTTCTTCATAAATTTCCTCTATTTTTTATGTTCTCCTTTTTCTCCCCTTCATGAAAACCCGCATATCCAAAGTTTTAACTTAAAAAGCTTTAAGTCACGTGTTGAAATAATCTAATGGGTTGATCAAAAAGACCGATTGCACAATCGCAATCGGAGAAAACAAATGGGTAAATTAAAAAGACAAGGCCCGATGGCCCGATTGCGATTGGCCCTTGTTTTAACAGGCCCCGGGCATATTACAGTTCATACAGCCCAAAGGCCCCGCAAACGGGCACCTAACTATCACATATATACATCTTGCCCATATTATAAAACCTTTATTTTTTGTTAAAAGGTCGGATTTTCCTATGTTTCAAGGTTTTCCGCCGGTGCGTAGGTTGAAACAAATCCCGACCGTTGATCTAGTCCTTCGATCCAACGGTCCGCGAAAAATCGCATCGCAGCTTTCGATCGCAACATTTGTTTACTTCACCCGGTTGCCGATCCCCGATTATACTTCCCACCATCGATCTGACTTATAGATCAACGGCCATCGCTTAATCGCTCTTGCCCTCCCAATCGCGCAATCGCATCGGAGGTTTCAATTGCATCCACCTTTTTGTTCCGTCGATTGGCCTCTCCCCCGATTTTTTCTCCACCGTCGATCTAATATGTAGATCGACGGCCTGCGCTCCATTGCATCGCAAGGTTTAATCGCATACATTTTCTTTGCCCCCCGATCGCGACTCCCCCGATCCATCCTCCACCGTTGATCTCGTTTTAGATCGACGGTCTTCGCTCAATCGCTTTGACCCTCCCGATCGCGCAATTGCATCAGAGTTTATCAATCGCACCGCTTTTCTCCTCCCATTGATTGCGATTCCCCGATTAAATCTGGACTGTCCACATGTCCAGATCCAACAGTGGCGCTCCTTCCCAGCCTTCTAAGCAGTTTAAACCCAAAACGCAGGATTTCTTAACTGTTTTTGTGTTTTGCAGGTATTTTAATGGTTTTCCACTGAATAATGAAGGGAAGCCGGGGGCTGGGAAAGATGTTTCCTGTGCCTTCGAGCTACGAAAGGAACCATTCACAGGGTTGAATTCAATAATTTGTCAAATGTTTCATAAACTTTGATAACATGTAAAATAGCCCTGCGCAGTCCTGCACATCGACAAGACATTGTTCTATTCAGAACACAGTTAAAGAGTATCGGTTTTTGAAGACAGCCCACAGGAGATTGAAAATAGAAGACAGATTTGCGGGATTACGGCTAAGATTGAATATCAGAAGCCTAATCCCCTAAATTAGAACATAATTAATAGAAAATCAAAAAGATCTATTAGGCATAAAGGACCTCCACCGTCGCATTTTGGGGCGAATTGATTCCTCAGCTACCACAAAGCCACCTGTTGCCTCAAATATTTCAAACAGAGGCCGAAGTTATTGCTTAAAGAAATATCTGCCTCCATCACTGCCAAGAAGTTAATTCTGCCACAGGAAACTAATGCGACAAATATCTGCAGAATTACTCCACAT
Organism: Pinus albicaulis; assembly: GCA_034641835.2. Taxonomy (NCBI): domain Eukaryota; kingdom Viridiplantae; phylum Streptophyta; class Pinopsida; order Pinales; family Pinaceae; genus Pinus; species Pinus albicaulis. Next base: position 48,113 of record JAXQQM020064277.1, read on the forward strand.
TATGCAGAGCCTCAAAGTCAACAAAGATCCCATCAAGCTTTGATATTTATTGTAAAACAGTTAATACAGAGAAACACCTGTAAAATTCTTCATCGAGCCCCAAAAAGCCAAGAATTCATTTAACTTTGTATTAATTATATTTGATATCTTTCATCAGATCTCGCTTCCTCATCCTTCTATAAATACTTCAGTAGAAGATGAGTGAGGTTGGTTTTTGGTTGTTGTTTGATTACAATTTGTAATATTGAAACTCTCTGAAATAAATATACAAGTATGTTGAAGTTGAAAAATAAATTGAAGTCTTGGATGTCTTGATGATGTTGTCATATGCTGTTCCTGAGAAGGCTCTATCATTGGATCCATGAGCTTGGCTGTTGGTGAATTATTCTGAACTGTTTTATGTTTTCTCCTGTTTTCATTATGTTCCATAATTTCTTATTACAGTAGTTTGAAATTCTTAGACTAAGAAATGACTCCTGGAAGCACCTTAGATCTGTTCGTCCTTCACTGTTTTATGTTTTCTTCTGCTAAGTATTTTAGGGGCTTTAAGCTTTCTCTTTAGTCTTCATGCTGGTTTATTTCTATAATAGCTCGAAAGGTTGGTTTCAGCATGATTTATGGTTCTCCCTGCTTGTCTGCTATCACTTGAAAGTTGTTATTGAAGTCTCCCTTTGAAATACCATTGTTTTAAGTTAATCAAAGAGGTCGGTTTTGATCTTACCCTTTGCCATTGCATGAACAATTGTTTTGAAGGTATTTATAGCTGTAAGCATAGATGTTATTTAGGTGTTCCCTCTTCTATGAATGCAACTATCATTGAATCTTTTATGTTTTCTAAATCCTTTAAAATAAAATCTTTGAGGAAATAGGGAGTTCCCCGAATCTTAGATTTAATTTTAAAAGTTGTCTTAAAGCCATTATTTGCTTAAAGAATGTTTGTAGAATTTATGGTTAGCCCTGTCTATCAAATATTTCTTTATTGTTGATTTATGTCTTTCAAGTTTCCCTTAGTTGAGAATTAAACTTTTCTTTCCAAATCATTAATGTTCACTTCATTCCAAAAAGAAAAGGATCCTGTGGCCAAGTTAGATTTGCCCTTTGATATCCCATATCCCTTCAAGAATTTTTCATGACCTTATTTCGACTCCATTTCCCAACCAACCAGATATTTCTTCTTTCTGTCTATCTTTCCTAGACCTTTCATGTTCTGCTGTATCAACTCAATCCAACCAAACAAACATTTGCACTTAATAACTAGTCTAAAATCCATAATCAAAGCACACAAGATAAACCTTTGCAAACAAATATTTGAGAGATCCCTCTCTGAGAATGGGAGGACTAGATCCTGGAACTCTAAAGATTGGTTCTGATGTTGCCTTGTCTTTTGATTTTCCAAACTATAAAAACACGGGACACCAACATAATGGCGATCACGGTGGGAATTCTGATTCAGTAATAATCTAAATACCCTTTAAGCACTTCAGAAATCCCTTATTTTCAATAATATCCAGTGATTATTAGCCACCTCATCGCCACCAACATAATGGCGATCACGGTGGGACCTGCTGAGAATTAGAGCTTTCAAAAACCTTTCTTTAAACTTTTTAGGTCCAGTATAACATAAGTAACTTTATTCAAGCACTATCCAACAAATGGTAATCATGATAGGAATAAATTGAATCAGTGACAAACTAAGAAACCCTTAGGATTCTTGAAAAGCCTTACCAAACCTTGAAGGAACCAGTTACCAAGCCATAAGAGCAACTCTGTTTGTTTGAACACCTTAGCTAAGTGAAAAATCAGACTTAGAGCATTCTCTTAACCACTAAAACCGAATAACTCAGAATAACCCAAAAACATCTCAAGTTTGGCTTCATAATAAACATTGGTAGTGGACCATAAAACCTTTTACCTCCTTACGAGTTAAAAATATTCCACCTGGCGACTCCACACTCTGAAACTCCCAGAATACCAAATGACTCCACTGGTAGAAGGCCCTGAACTGATTGACCAGACACAGTGACCTCTTTCTTGATTTACAAACATGATTCCAAGAATACAACAAAGATATGCCCCAATGAATAGAGGTCATATCCCCGGGTTTCCACATAAGATGCCCCAGGTGAATTGGGATGACAACCTACCTATTTTTCAAGGTGAAAAGTTTGATAACCCTCTATTACATCTCATAAAATTTCATATACATGTATGGAGGTTGAAAGTTGAATGGCATGAAGACTGCCTAATGAAAATGTTCATGTTAACATTAGAAGGAAAAGCTAGGGATTGGTATGAATGCTTAAGATCTAGTAGTTTGTTTTCTTTTAGAGACCTTGAATATGTGTTCTATGAGAACTATAAAGAAAACACTACATCATTATCATTGGGTGAAATATATTATGATCCATCACAAAACATCACCCAACACATTATAGATAATGAGGAAGCTTTGGAAGAGATGCATCCTGAAGATCTTTTAACAGCCATTCATGAGTTTAATCTCCTATTGAAAAATTTTAAGAATATAAATGAATCAGTTGAGGAAGAGATGATCCAAGAAATAATGGAAATTCCTCAAGATATCCCTGAAAACTCAAATATTGATTCATCATCCCTTATAGCTGGGGCTCAAGAAGATATTCAGCCTCAAAATCAGTCTTCGCAAGAGACAGAGAATTTTTGTACTTCTGTTCAAAGGGACATGGAAAAATCTTCCCCTTTAACAGAGAAGGAAATAGAACAGACTATTTATAAACAGTCAGTCTCTGAAACTTTTTGCAAAACAAACACTCTTGCCCATTCACGTAGAGAACTTTGTTGTACAAATTTAGAAAGTTCTTTTGTAGATCAGAAAGAAGAAAAGCAAACTGATATCCCAATATTTCTGACTGATGAAAATGTTTATTCTAATAAATTTTCAAACTTCAATCAGTCTTATGATGATGATGATTTCCAAGCAGAAACTAATCATGCAGGGAAACTAGCATTTGATTGGTGTTATGAGTTTCACCATCATCAGCTTGAAAGCCGCAATCATCCTTTTCGATCCATCATAAAAAGCTTTCACTTTATTGGGAATCAGCAGCCTTTCAACTCAGAAGATGAAGAGAAGAGTAACAAAGAAATTGTTGAGCAAGAGGACAACCCTGTCAAATATGATGAGTCCTCCAGTTCAGAGGATGATGAGGATGAAGGAGAAAAACAAATAGAAGACTATTCTGCTATGGATATATCATCTTCTCAAGAAGAAACTTCTCCCTTCACTGATATTAGTCTGTCATATAAAGAGCCTGAATTTGTATCAGAAGCAAGCATATGTTTAGAGAAAGAAAATATTTCACTGTTTACTATTGTGCAGGTTAAATATGACGATACTTCCAAGATACATACTGAATACATACTCCTCAAAGCTGAAGTCTTGGAAGCAGACGACCTACCAGACATGGAGGACCATAAAGAAGAGAATCTTCATCTTTTCTTTGTTGATCCTATGGAAGAGTGTGTGGAAATCCCAATTGGCTCAAATTATCAAGCAGTGATCCTTTGCAAGAGCCAGAGACATGAAAATTTGTCACCTTCTGTGATAGCCTTGATACTGAAGATTAATCTTCAATATGTCCTAGGAATACCTCTGACAAGCAGCTAGAGTTTCTACTTCTTCTTGTCATTACTCAGCTGGTTGCATTGGCATTTTTGTATCATATGATAAATGTAAATACTCCATGTTTAGAATAGGTCAGATAGGAGTTTCAATAAAGCTCAGTTATGAGCATATATCTAGTTGTTGTTTTCTTCTTTGAAGAAAAATAAAAAATTCAAAAATACAAAAACAAAGAAAGAAAGAAAAGAGGGCAGATTGACAAAACAATAAAGGTATAGCCCCATGCCCAAAAAAAAAAAAAAAGGGAAACAAATCTGAAAGTGTGCAAGCTTAAATGCCACTCCTACTAAACACACTTCTGGTTAGTCAAACAGTTTAATCTTGACTAATTAGTTTTAAATTTTCTGCTGATAGGATAGTGAATTCGATTTGCCAAACTATTCAATCTTGGCTTATCAGTAGATAGATTACGGTAGAAATTGAAGGTTCAAACAAACTCAAAATCTGAACCAAAGTTTCCAAAAGGATATGACTCAAAATGGTTCTATTTTCTGAGTCACAAAAGAGGAAATATGGTTCTAATTTGTTCAAAAACTGAACCAGAAGAAAAGCAAAGACAGCTCAAACAAAAGCAAAAACAGAGCTGTGAAGAAAAGAGAAGGCCATGATGAGGGACTTCCAGGACTTAAGCCTTCCATTTTGATTTTAATTTTCTGCAAATAATAATCTATGTGCAGCTTTTTTTTATGCCATAGATCACAGCAAGTCAAATAGCTTAATCTTGACTTGACTGTTTTTAAATTTCTGTTATAGAATTTAGAGAATGGAGGTCTGTTGGACAGTGTAATCCCAACAGACAATAGATTAGGTAGAGAAACATCTGAGCTCAACTGTTGAATCTGAGTTCAGGGAGAAATAAGGAGTAGAATTAGATTAGTTTTTTATGCTTTCAAAAGAATAAAATGTTGTGAAAATAGTTTTCCAATCCAAGTGCACTCTAATGAAGAAAAAATGTTGGATCAGTAGGATTGGGTAGGTAGAAAGTTGTATTGTTGAAGTCCCTTATTTTTTCATAACTGATATTATTTTTCAGAGAAAAGCAAGATCATCTAGCAAAAGAAGAGCAATCTAAAGGATCCGGCACAAGTCAGCCTCCCAGAGAAATCAAGTCTGAATTCTTGATGCCTTCAAGAAGGCACCATCCCCAAGTGGAGCCACTGTTAGCCACCTGTAAAATTTGATCATACCAAAGGTGGCTAAATAAGTTTTGAACCTTCAAGGAACAATTTTTCCTATTAAAAAACTGTTGGCTCTTGAAGACTCTTGAACGCCTCATGCCTCTGTCCAAAATCTTCATTACTATTTCCATTTTTTACTCAGAAATTCTGTTGATTACAAAAGAGAAACTGCTGCAAAAATCGTCATTTCTCCCTTCTTCCACTCATAAACTGACCTTCATTTTGTTTCCCCTTTCTTCATAAATTTTCTCTATTTTTAATGTTCTCCTTTTTCTCCCCTTCATGAAAACCCGCCTATCCAAAGTTTTAACTTAAAAAGCTTTAAGTCACGTGTTGAAATAATCTAATGGGTTGATCAAAAAGACCGATTATGCAATCGCAATCAGAGAAAACAAATGGGTAAATTAAAAATACCAGGCTCGATGGCATGATTGCGATTGGCCCTTGTTTTAACAGGCCCCGGGCATATTACAGTTCATACAGCCCAAAGGCCCCGCAAACGGAAGCCTAACTATCACATATATACATCTCGCCCATATTATAAAACCTTTATTTTTTGTTAAAAGGTCGGATTTTCCTATGTTTAAAGGTTTTCCGCCGGTGCGTAGGTTGAAACAAATCCCGACTGTTGATCTAGTCCTTCGATCCAACGGTCCGCGCAAAATCGCATCGCAGCTTTCGATCACAACATTTGTTTACTTCACCCGATTGCCGATCCCCGATTATACTTCCCACCATCGATCTAACTTATAGATCAACGGCCATCGCTTAATCGCTCTTGCCCTCCCAATCGCGCAATCGCATCGGAGGTTTCAATCGCATCCACCTTTTTGTTCCGTTGATCGGCCACTCCCCTGATTTGTTCTCCACCGTTGATCTAATCTATAGATCGACAGCCTGCGCTCAATCGCATCGCAAGGTTTAATCGCATACATTTTGTTTGCCCCCCGATCGCGACTCCCCCGATCCATCCTCCACCGTTGATCTCGTTTTAGATCGACGGTCTTCGCTCAATCGCTTTGACCCTCCCGATCGCGCAATCGCATCAGAGTTTTTCAATCACACCCCATTTCTCCTCCCACTGATTGCAATTCCCCGATTAAATCTGGACCGTCCACATGTCCAGATCCAACGGTGGCGCTCCTTCCTCGCCTTCTAAGTAGTTTAAACCCAAAACGCAGGATTTCTTAATTATTTTTGTGTTTTGCAGGTATTTTAATGGTTTTCCACTGAATAATGAAGGGAAGTCGAGGACTGGGAAAGGCGTTTCCTGTGCCTTCGAGCTACTAAAGGAACAATTCACAGGGTTGAATTCAATAATTTTTCAAATGTTTCATAAACGTTGATAACACGTAAAATAGCCCTGCGCAATCCTGCACATCGACAAGACATTGTTCTATTCAGAACACAGTTAAAGAGTATCGGTTTTTGAAGACAGCCCACAGGAGATTGAAAATAGAAGACAGATTTGCGGGATTACGGCTAAGATTGAATATCAAAAGCCTAATCCCCCAAATTAGAACAGAATTAATAGAAAATCAAAAATATCTATCAGGCAGAAAGGACCTCCACTGCTGCATTTTGGGGCGAATTGATTCCTCAGCTACCACAGAGCCACCTGTTGCCTCAAATATTTCAAACAGAGGCCGAAGTTATTGCTTAAAGAAATATCTTCCTCCAGCACTGCCAAGAAGTTAATTCTGCCACAGGAAACTAATGCGACAAATATCTGCAGAATTACTCCACATTATGCAGAGCCTCAAAGTCAACAAAGCTCCCATCAAGCTTTGATATTTATTGTAAAACAGTTAATATAGAGAAACACCTGTAAACTTCTTCATCGAGCCCCTCAAAAAGCCAAGAAGTCATTTAACTTTGTATTAATTATATTTGAGATCTTTTATCAGATCTCGCCTCCTCATCCTTCTATAAATACTTCAGTAGAAGATGAGTGAGGTTGGTTTTTGGTTGTTGTTTGATTACAAGTTGTAATATTGAGACTCTCTGAAATAAATATACAAGTCTGTTGAAGTTGAAAAAAAAATTGAAGTCTTGGATGTCTTGATGATGTTGTCATATGCTGTTCCTGAGAAGGCTCTATCATTGGATCCAAGAGCTTGGCTGTTGGTGAAGTATTCTGAACTATTTTATGTTTTCTCCTGTTTTCATTATGTTCCATAATTTCTTATTACAGTAGGTTGAAAGTTTTAGACTAAGAAATGACTCCTGGAAGCACCTTAGATCTGTTCGTCCTTCACTGTTTTATGTTTTCTTCTACTGAAGTATTTTAGGGGCTTTAAGCTTTCTCTTTAGTCTTCATGCTGGTTTATTTCTATAATAGCTCAAAAGGTTGGTTTGAAGTTTATGTTTCTCCATAACATGCGCTATCACTTCAGAAAGTTATTGGTAGAGTCTCCCTTTGAAGTACCATTGTCTTAAGTTAATCAAAGAGGTCGGTTTTGATCTTACCCTTTTCCCCTGCTTGAACAGTTGTTTTGAAGGTCTTTATAGTTGCAAGCATAGATGTTATTTAGGTGTTCCCTCTTCTATGAATGCAGCTATCAGTGAATCTTTTATGTTTTCTAAATCCTTTAAAATAAAATCTTTGAGGAAATAGGGAGTTCCCCGAATCTTAGATTTCATTTTAAAAGTTGTCTTAAAGCCATTATTTTCTTAAAGAATGTTTGTAGAATTTATGGTTAGCCCTGTCTATCAAATATTTCTTTATTGTTGAGTTATGTCTTTGAAGTTTCCCTTAGTTGAGAATTAAACTTCTCTTTCCAAATAATTAATGTTCACTTCATTCCAAAAACAAAAGGATCCCGTGGAAAAGTTAGATTTTCCCTTTGATATCCCATATCCCTTCAAGAGTTTTTCATGACCTTATTTCGACTCCATTGCCCAACCAACCAGATATTTCTTCTTTCTGTCTATCTTTCCTAGACCTTTCATGTTCTGTTGTATCAACTCAATCCAACCAAACAAACATTTGCACTTAATAACTAGTCTAAAATCCATAATCAAAGCACACAAGATAAACCTTTGCAAACAAATATTTGAGAGATCCCTCTCTGAGAACAGGAGGACTAGATCCTGGAACTCTAAAGATTGGTTCTGATGTTGCCTTGTCTTTTGATTTTCCAAACTATCAAAGCAAGGGACACCAACATAATGACGATCACGGTGGGACTTCTGAGTCAATAATAATCTAAATACCCTTTAAGCACTTCAGAAATCCCTTATTTTCAAGAATATCCAGTGATTATTAGCCACCTTATCGCCACCAACATAATGGCGATCACGGTGGGACCTGCTGAGAATTAGAGCTTTCAAAAACCTTTCTTTAAACTTTTTAGGTCCAGTATAACATAAGTAACTTTCTTCAAGCACTATCCAACAAATGGTAATCATGATAGGAATAAATTGAATCAGTGACAAACTAAGAAACCCTTAGGATTCTTGAAAAGCCTTACCAAACCTTGAAGGAACCAGTTACCAAGCCATAAGAGCAACTCTATTTATTTGAACACCTTAGCTAAGTGAAAAATCATACTTAGAACATTCTCTTAACCACTAAAACTGAATAACTCAGAATAACCCAAAAACATCTCAAGTTTGGCTTCATAATAAACATTGGTGGTGGACCATAAAACCTTTTACCTCCTTACGAGCTAAAAATCTTCCACCTGGCGACTCCACACTCTGAAACTCCCAGAATACCAAATGACTCCACTGGTAGAAGGCCCTGAACTGATTGACCAGACACAGTGACCTCTTTCTTTATTTACAAACATGATTCCAAGAATACAACAAAGATATGCCCCAATGAATAGAGGTCATATCCCCGGGTTTCCACATAAGATGCCCCAGGTGAATTGGGATGACAACCTACCTGTTTTTCAAGGTGAAAAGTTTGATGACCGTCTACTACATCTCATCAAATTTCATATACATGTATGGAGGTTGAAATTTGAATGGCATGAAGACTGCCTAATGAAAATGTTCATGTTAACATTAGAAGGAAAAGCTAGGGATTGGTATGAATGCTTAAGATCTAGTAGTTTGTTTTCTTTGAGAGACCTTGAATATGTGTTCTATGAGAACTATAAAGAAAACTCTACATCATTGTCATTGGGTGCAATATATTATGATCCATCACAAAACATCACCCAACACATTATAGATAATGGGGAAGCTTTGGAAGAGATGCATCCTGAAGATCTTTTAACAACCATTCATGAGTTTAATCTCCTATTGAAAAATTTTAAGAATATAAATGAATCAGTTGAGGAAGAGATGATCCAAGAAATAATGGACATTCCTCAAGATATCCCTGAAAACTCAAATATTGATTCATCATCCCTTATAGTCGGGGCTCAAGAAGATATTCAGCCTCAAAATCAGTCTTCGCAAGAGACAGAGAATTGCTGTACTTCTGTTCAAAGGGACATGGAAAAATCTTCCCCTTTAATAGAGAAGGAAATAGAACAGACTATTTATAAACAGTCAGTCTCTGAAATTTTTTGCAAAACAAACACTCTTTCCCATTCACGTAGAGAACTTTGTTGTACAGATTTAGAAATTTCTTTTGTAGATCATAAAGAAGAAAAGCAAACTGATATCCCAATATGTCTGACTGATGAAAATGTTTATTCTAATAAATTTTCAAACTTCAATCAGTCTTATGATGATGATGATTTCCAAGCAGAAACTAATCATGCAGGGAAACCATCATTTGATTGGTGTTATGAGTTTCACCATCATCAACTTGAAAGCTGCAATCATCCTTTTCGATCCATCATAACAAGCTTTCGCTTTATTGGGAATCAGCAGCCTTTCAACTCAGAAGATGAAGAGAAGAGTAACAAAGAAATTTTTGAGAAAGAGGACAACACTGTCAAATATGATGAGTCCTCCAGTTCAGAGGATGATGAGGATGAAGGAGAAAAACAAATAGAAGACTATCCTGCTGTGGATATATCATCTTCTCAAGAAGAAACTTCTCCCTTCACTGATATTATTCTGTCATATAAAGAGCCTGAATTTGTATCAGAAGCAAGCATATTTTTAGAGAAAGAAAATATTTCATTGTTTGCTATTTTGTAGGTTAAATATGACGACACTTCCAAGCTACATACTGAAGACATACTCCTCAAAGCTAAAGTCTTGGAAGCAAACGATCTACCAGACATGGAGGACCATAAAGAAGAGAATCTTCATCTTTTCTTTGTTGATCCTATGGAAGAGTGTGTGGAAATCCCAACTGGCTCAAATTATCAAGCAGTGATCCTTTGCAAGAGCCAGAGAGATGAAAAGTTGTCACCTTCTGTGATAGCCTTGATATTGAAGATTAATCTTCAATATGTCCTATGGATACCTCTGACAAGCAGCCAGAGTTTCTACTTCTTCTTGTCATTACTCAGCTGGCTGCATTGGCATTTTTGTATCATATGATAAATGTAAATACTCCATGTTTAGAATAGGTCAGATAGGAATGTCAATAAAGCTCAGTTCCGAGCATATAGCTAGTTGTTGTTTTCTGCTTTGAAGAAAAATCAAAAATTCAAAAATACAAAAACAAAGAAAGAAAGAAAAGAGGGCAGATTGACAAAACAAGAAAGGTATAGCCCCATGCCCAAAAAAAAAAAAAAAAAGAGGGAAAAAAATCTGAAAGTGTGCAAGCTTAAATGCCACTCCTACTAAACACACTTCCAGTTAGTCAAACAGTTTAATCTTGACTAATTAGTTTTAAATTTTCTGCTGATAGGATAGTGAATTCGATTTGCCAAACTATTCAATATTGGCTTATCAGTAGATAGATTACGGTAGAAATTGAAGGTTCAAACAAACTAAAAATCTGAACCAAAGTTTCCAAAAGGAGATGACTCAAAACGGTTCTATTTTCTGAGTCACAAAAGAGAAAAAATGGTTCTAATTTGTTCAAAAATTGAACCAGAAGAAAAGCAAAGACAACTCAAACAAAAGCAAAAACAGAGCTGTGAAGAAAAGAGAAGGCCATGATGAGGGACTTCTAGGACTTAAGCCTTCCATTTTGATTTTAATTTTCTGCAAATAATAATCTATGTGCAGCTTGTTTTTATGCCATAGATCACAGCAAGTCAAACAGCTTAATCTTGACTTGACTGTTTTTAAATTTATGTTATAGAATTTAGAGAATGGAGGTCTGTTGGACAGTGTAATCCCAACAGACAGTAGATTAGGTAGAGAAACATCTGAGCTCAACAGTTTAATTTGAGTTTGGGGAGAAATAAGGAGTAGAATTAGATTAGTTTTTTATGCTTTCAAAAGAATAAAATGTTGTGAAAAAAGTTTGCCAATCCAAGTGCACTCTGATGAAGAAAAAATGTTGGATCAGTAGGATTGGGTAGGTAGAAATTTGTATTGTTGAAGTCCCTTATTTTTTCATAACTGATATTATTTTTCAGAGCAAAGCAAGATCATCGAGCAAAAGAAGAGCAATCTAAAGGATCCGGCACAAGTCAGCCTCCCAGAGAAATCAAGTCTGAATTCTTGATGCCTTCAAGAAGGCACCATCCCCAAGTGGAGCGGCGAGCCACTGTTAGCCACCTGTAAAATTTGATCATACCAAAGGTGGCTAAATATGTTTTGAGCCTTCAAGGAACAATTTTTCCCATTAAAAAACTGTTGGCTCTTGAAGACTCTTGAAGGCCTCATGCCTCTGTCCAAAATCTTCATTACTATTTCCATTTTTTACTCAGAAATTCTGCTGATTACAAAAGAGAAACTGCTGCAAAAATCGTCATTTCTCCCTTCTTCCACTCATAAATTGACCTTCATTTTGTTTCCCCTCTCTTCATAAGTTTCCTCTATTTTTTATGTTCTCCTTTTTCTCCCCTTCATGAAAACCCGCCTATCCAAAGTTTTAACTTAAAAAGCTTTAAGTCACGTGTTGAAATAATCTAATGGGTTGATCAAAAAGACCGATTGCGCAATCGCAATCAGAGAAAACAAATGGGTAAATTAAAAAGACCAGGCCCGATGGCCCGATTACGATTGGCCCT
>JAXQQM020077657.1:0-14913 GCA_034641835.2 Pinus albicaulis
GCAAGATCGTTCTTTTGGTTATCTCGTCTTCATAATAGAACCAACATTCGACATACATGGAATTTATTTGAGATAGGGCATGGAAAAGGAGAGAACGATGGTGCTGGGGCATGCATAAAACGTGCACTTAGGAGACATAAATTGAATCACTCATCCTCTTGACTTGCAGATTATTTAGATGTTGTTAATTGGTGCAAAGACAATTTAAGTCATGTATCGAACCCAAGGATGGCTGATGTGCACAGGTAAGTGTACACATTTAACTAACAATATATTATACATGTCTAGAGATATATATGTGTATACATATATGTGTGTATTTTATTATAAAAAAATATTAAATATTGTTCAAAATTTGACTCATACATGTGTGTGTTTTTCTCAAGCAGGTACTTTTGGAATATTGAAATGTGTGATGTTGATAGATCGTTTCCATTTAATTGCCTTGGAATCCCTCAAATAATAAGTTTACACTCAATTAGGACTAAGAATGTGACAAATATAAATTTCATTGAGAAATGAAAGTGCTCTTGCTTTTGTTCTACATGTATTGATCAGACAGAGTCAAAACCAAATTAATAAATTTGTTAAACCATGGAAACATGAATAATTGACACCATTACCCCCGTTTGGAAACGTGACTGAAAAGGAAATGGACAATGAAGTGGTTGTGATTGACAATGATTATGATCATGTTTCTGATATGGTTAGAGAAGGTGATGTCTTCGTTGTCATTGCACCGAAAAATAATCAAGAAAAAACGCATTATTATTTATTACGATGCACTATGTCTAAATCCATGTTGCTGCAAGAATATAATGACCCATCAAATTATACATACCCAATCGTTTCAATGGTGTTAATGGGACATTTCTTTGAAGAATTAAAGAAATGTAAAGATCATATTATTTTTCAAGATTACCAGCCAGAGGTTATTTATGCCCATTATAGTCACTTGTTCATAGCAACTCGGTTGCAGTTGAAGCAAGTGAAGAGTAGAAAAAAGCAGCGATAATGGAGGTTATTGATAGATGATCATGAAGCCATTCTGGAAAATTTGCCACTAGCACATTTCATATGAGTGGAACACATTGTTCAAGATGAACAATGAACTTTGATTCTAGGGTTAGAACATATAATTGCTACAATGCATTGGACTTTATATAGTTTAAGACTATATTGTGGATTGCTTTCAAATAAATGGACATGTGGATGGTTAGATGTGTGTTGGTATGAACAATATATTATGATCTACTGGATAAGGGTGCTTTGCTAGATAATTAAGTTATGGTGATTTAATGTGTCCATGATGTTTACTCCTAGATGATCTTAACTCGCCCCTTTTTTTGCATGGATATGATGGTGATGAATGAATATTTAATTACATATATATATTATTGTATCGTTAGTTTAGTTTTGATATCAAATGTCATCATATTTGCATCTCTTCATTAGTTTAGATTAGTTTATATTTGATGTGGCTAATCTCTTCATTATTGTCTCTTCTCATGATGGAGGTCTCCTACTTTTATTTTATATTGACATGTTTCTATTTTCCATGTGCTTGGAAAATATTGTTCACAACATGGAATAGATCCTACAAAGGAACATTCAAGAATACAAAACTATTCATAAAGGTGTGTTTAAAGCTATGAATTAATTCTTGTGTTATAAAGTTTCGCTAATAATGGATTTTACACTTTTATATTAAGACATAGGTATCCCACCCCTTGTAGCAATAAATCCAAAAGTGTTTAGATGTTCAATTATTATTTCCAAAGGAAAACAACTCAACTCTCATCAATGTTTCAATATAGATGAAGAGAAATGGTTTGGTAAATTTCAAATTTAAGGAGAAAATTTACTCAAACTAGTTTATAGCTCTCATATTGATAGCTTCAACAAAGTATCCTACAAATGTCAAATGTCAATTGTTTCTATGTTCATTTGACATGTTTCTATTTTACATGTGCTTGGAAAATATTGTTCACAACATGGAATAGATCCTACAAAGGAACATTCAAGATCTTGTAATCGAGATTTAGTTATTTCTCCAAAATTCCATCTTTAATCGTTTACATATTGTACACATCTCCCTGTAATATATATTTTTCTTTCTCAATATTTTGAAAGTTTCAACATGTGGTATGGAAAAAATTCTTATACCCTATTTTGTAAGCCATTTCCCTTTACTTGGGAGTTGCTATTTTAATTTCTTTTGGAAACATTTTTATGATTCTTTTCAAGTATCATGAATTTTCTTATTCATAATTGTATTTGTAAATAGTATAATATATAAATATAGCACATGACTAATGTATGTTATTACTTGTAATAATGGTTTCCTCATCAATCATCATGGAAGTACCAAATATAGTTTAAATATTTTTTCTCTATTATTATTATAATCCAACCTCATGGGCATGGGTGGATTAAACTAGAAAGTGTTCTCTTCCATGTGTTGTACAACTTGTCATTGTCATCCTTAAAAATCCTTTTTATTGAAATATAACCACACCATATATAACCAAATTTGCATTAGTGGGTTGTTTTATGTTGATCATGGTCCTCCATATAACAATTTTAAGTTATGTGTAGGTTCTTTCACTTCCAATGGATTTCTCAAATCTTGATTGTGACCTTAGCAATTTTTGCCTTCATAATTACCATTTGTAAATGGGTTTTTAGCAAATATAAACAACAACCAATTGAAAAGAATTTTGTTTATGATCCTTTTCAAGTGTCATGATTTTTATATGCAATATTATATTTTAAAATAGCGTAACCTATGGATCTAACACCAAGCATGATACTACTCATAATAATGGGTTTTCAAGATAATCATCAATCATCATGTAAATCTCAAAATGTTTTACCCTTCTTTCTTTCCGTTAATAATGTCAAAACTATTCATAAGGGTGTGTTTAGCTATGAATTATTTCGTATGTCAGAAATTTTCGCTAGTAATGGATTTCACACTTTTATATTAAGAGATAGATATACCACCCCTTGTAGGAATAAATCCAAAAGTTTTTAGATGAAATTATTATTTCCAAAGGAAAACAACTCAACCCTCATCAATGTTTTAATATAGATGAGGAGAAATGGTTTGGTAAATTTCAAATTTAAGGATAAAATTTACTCAAACTAGTTTATAGAGCATATATTGATAGCTTCAACAAAATACTCCTAGTTTTTAAAATTGGAAGAAGGATTAGCTTTATTCTTTTATATTTTATTGATGGAGCATAAAATTGGAATGCTAGGAGCATAAAATTGGAATCATAACAAATAGAGGCATATGCACTTTGAAAAGGGTTTAAAATCACTAAAGGAATAAGAATGAATTCAAACATTATGATTAATGACTCTAGGATCATTATCATTCATATGATTAAACAACCATTACGAAAATTGATGTTCGGGGTTCATTTGTAGGCATCAATAATAAGATAACCCTTCAAGGATTCTTCAAGGGTGTCTTCAGTAACCCTTTCCCAAGAAATATATATCTCCACATACTTCTTCGTAGGTGCTTCCAAAACTTTCGTTGACTGTTCATTGTCCAATGCCTCACTTGTCCAAAATAAGTCTCCAACAATGGTCTTGATGTTGGAAAACTCCAACACTTCAAAAATATTTGTTGTGTTCCGAGAGTGATGATACAAATTCAAGGTAATTACAACAACTGGAACTGCTCCATGTCTTGGAAGGATTTACCAGATCTGCCGGTTTACCTGCTAGATGAGATATAGAAATCCTCTAAGTTATCAGCATACGTACACAATTAGAGATATAAATCCCGAAACAAAAGAAAATATTTTAGATAATTTTGGATACTATTATTACATACATTATATCTAAGAGTGGTCATGGCTCGAATGGTGGGGCGTTAGTTTGTAAACCACCCCACCCAGGTTTAAATTTTTCCAATGACATGTTGGAAAATAATGGCCACATTGGCTGAAAGAGCAAGCACTCCCTATAGTGAAATTTTGGCTCTAGACTTAGTCATGAGTTTATAATAAATGTTACTTGTAGGTTGTTGCATATGGAAGCGATTCAGTTTGATCCCGAGACTAGCTCAAGTCACTCTATCCAATTTTCAGTCCCCCTAGTTTTATGAAAAAATAAAATAAAATAAGTCATACATAATAATAATAAGTGGTTGCTTAATATGGATTACAGCCACCACATTTTTCATGCAACTGACCCGTAATAAAGAAAATTTCCAAGACAAATTTTGGCACATCTATTGAATCAAGTGAATTACATTCTGATTGAGTCAAGACAGTATTAGCTAAACGAAAAAAGGGCTGAATTAAACGAGTCAATATGAAATTATTTTTGGAATTTAAATCAATTAAAAAAACAGTGAGTTTGAATAGCTCAACCTTCTACCAAGCAACAAATCATAACCATACATCCATCAAAAGAGGTGCATCATATGCATTCATCTAAATTTGAGAAGGTATCACATGTATATTAGTGAAGGATTGAGCAATGTTGACCCCATAACACTAGAAATTTGAGAGGGTATGCAACAATTTATTGCAAAATCTTCTCAAATCACAAATTTCATAATTTCCTAAAGACATAATAAGTGATAGAAATCTACATTCTGGTTTTTGAGTGATAAAAGTAAATCATCTATAAATTATAAACTGAAAACTCTGTTTTAAAACCCTCAACAAATTTTAAAATATAACCCTTATTGTGTCACAGATTCTTTCCAAGAGTTAGAAGTTGAGTTTTTTTGGACACGTGGATTTATTTTTTGTATTGGAATCAAAAGTATACCTTTTTGTGGTGTTCCCGGAACTGTATTCTCTTTGGAGCAGTAAATAATTGTATGTTTGATTGCAAGGTCAAATAACTCATGTTGAACCTAAAATATATTTGATAGCATGTGGACATAGAGTATACACAATGCACACAAGAATAGTTGAGTATGTAAATCTCTCTGACTGTAGGAAAATTAAGTGTTCCCTCCATCGGCGACATATAATAGGTTGCTTATAATGTTAAATATGAGAGGTAAAAATTGACTGTTTGGTCATCTTCATCATCTTCCAGCAAATAAGTTTCAAGAATCTTTACTGATTTCTCATAAATTTCATTATTGTCATGACTTTGCAGGTTCTCAATATTCTCAAGTCCTTCAGCATCATCAATGTACTATGCATAGAGATTTACACCTCTAGTGTTGCCCAGAACCTTCTCTTCTTCCCCAACTTTCAAAATATTCTCTAGCCCTTCAAGACAAACAGGTACAATTCTTGGGTCTGGAAAGACTAGAAGATCACATAGAGGCTTAATGCATCCTTGATTAACAATATATCTACAACCAAAAGAACAAATCAGTAGTTTGTCTAGGATGAGATTACCCAATGATACCCCTGTAACTGTTATGATAAATGACTTTTTATATTGACCATTTATTGACATAATACTCTGAGGTAAATGAGGGGTAGGGTATCCAGAGTCCAGACACAGTGCATGCTAGAGGAAGACAAAACCAGTCTCTGCATACTATAAACCTCTCTTGGAAAATGAAGATGCTATTAGCCATCGTGCTCCTAGATCATAACAATGCCAAGGATGAAATTTTGCTCATGCTAGATGAGATGCAGCTCAAAATCACAGATATGGCCAGTAGAATGGAACACATTGAACCATGACTTGCCCCATCATATGGACCATGGAACACCAATAAAACTATTGAAGACCTTTACTGAGGTGGATCCCTCAATTTCTTCAAAGATTAATGATAGGTTTTTGGTTTTCTAGTTTTTATAGTTACTATATAGTTTTCCATATTAGTCTGCTAGTCTGCTAGACAATTTTAATTTTGAACAGAAACACACTATCATATTTTGTATAAATCTAAATTTTAAACTTCTCATGGTGAAGAGAATTTTGCATTTCCATTAGTTTGGTTTCCCTAGTGGCATATTAGAGGCTTGCAGTAACTCTCTTGATATGTAATTTTAAACAATACCAATAAAACAACTTAGCTTACAAAAAAACGTTCCTATTATGTGTCTTTTTTTTTTACTCTTGACTTTAAGGAGTCGCAATTGCACTTCCACCCCTTATCACCACTCAAATACTTTTGAATCCCATTGACCTACTTTTCTAGTTATTTGTGGACATTTATTAAGATTAAATTATTTGTATTATCATATCTCAAGAATAATTAACCAATTCTAGCAGCATTTCCCTAAATCTCTAGTATGAAAGATCAAACAAATAGCATAACCCTGCACACCTAACAAGCTCTAACCAACAACATAACTCTACTATTGATATCATGATCTCCAAATCCCAAGGAAAATGAAAGCATATATACTCTCATAGGTTAATTTTAACATGCCCCTTCAAAGAAAGGTCTCATGGGGAACCAAGGCCTAGACCCTAGGTGTTAATGACCATTTGAATCACCCCAAGGTTACATTGGGAACCAGATGCATAATCAAAAGGGACTTAAGCAAATTAAAGGCCAAGTTATATATATATATATATATATATATATATATATATATTGGACTCACTTTTATCCCATCACCTAACATGCCCCACTCATCCCATGCCTAATGTTTCTCAGCTAGTATCAGACATAATCATAATCATCACCATTGCATTACAAATAACTACATCACATTTACCATCTTTGTTGTAAGGGATCCCAACTACGCTAGTGTTCACTGAATTTGTGTTGTGGGATACTAGTTGAAATTTTGAACCACGCACAAGTAACAACACAAAAAACCAAGAACAGGCAAAGGGATGGAACCAAGAAAGGCTTCCTTTATTTATACAGGGTGGTAATTCCTCTCTTCTTTATAGAGGTTGATGAGAAGAATTTCACAATGGAGATTTGGCTTACTCAGGCCAACCTGAGGAGACCATAGTTTGAAATAGGAAAATCAAGCTCTAAAATCACAGAGGTGATGTGCCTACTAACCATGTGGGAAAAATTCATTGTCTCACGAACCTACGCCATCTAACTCCAAGGAAAAGGAGTCCACCTAGGATTCACACCACTAAGAACCCAAATAGGCTGGAATAAACAAGCAATGCTCTTAGTGGTACTGAGTCTCGAGAGGCCATCCGAAGTCTCTTGTATAGAGAGAATCGACTCTTGAACAAATAAATCTAGGCCTCTCTAATCATACTGATGAGAGAAAGTCACAAGAGAACCTCTTGAGTCCCAAAACAAACAATAGAACCTCCCTAAAAAAAGTGATCATTAAACTTGATCTCATGGAGATGGCATAGTTGTGATCCTATCAACCCTAGGGATGAAATGAATCATCTTAATCGATATGTGTTAGGAGAAAAACCCACAATTATTCAAGCGTGATATGAAGACCATGAACCCAATGACATCGTATGTAATCAAGATGGAAAATGGGATTGTTGAAAAGTGTAGCAAGAGAAGGTCTTCTCTGGTGCGTGCCTTAGCCAAAAATACCATGATTTGTCTTCCTTTGCCCATGGACGAGTTCGTGGAGATGGTGAATTCATGCGTAGTGTTGGAGGATCAGTTACATGGACCTTCTTCAGTTTGAATACAAGTTCGAGAGGCAGTTATAAATTTAGAAGAGGACGATTTGGGAGCTTCAATCCTTGATTGAAGCAAGGACGAGTTAGAGAACCAGTTAGACTCAGTTAACTATTCAATCAAAACACATGTTCTAAATTTGTAAGTTGTCAATTTTAGCATGGATCGAATCAATAAAGTAGGACAAAGGCACAAAGTTTCATAGTTGTTTTGTGCATAAAGGACTATGACAATACACATCTCACGAGATTGTGAGAGACAGCACAAAATTGTGTGAGATATATTTGTTGTGAGTGTGTATCTTGGAGGAGCCAATATGCAACATTTAATAGAGATTTTCTCATGGCAGAATTGTGCTATAAAACAGGGCAATTTTGTGCTAGGAAATAGGAGTCCCGAACGCGTTTTGGCAGCCGCCCTCACACAGTGCACCTGACTGAATGAAGGCATAAGGGAGCAACTGGAAAACAGGCCGCATGAACGTGCACGGGGCACCTGTGCGGTCACAACTTAGAAAATTTGATATGGGTGCCCTCAACCAAAACAACCCGATCCAAACGCATTTGGGTGGGCGCCCTCAACCGAAACGACCTGACCCGAATGCATTTGGGTGGGTGCCCTCAACCAAAACGACTCGACCCGAACAGGTTTGGGTGGGTTCCCTCAAACGAAACGACACAACGCGCTCGACCGAACGAAGGCACAAGGGAGAAAATGGAAAACGGGCTGCACGAACGTGCACAAGGCACCTGTGTGGTCACAACTTAGAAAATTTGATACGACTGCCCTCAAACGAAACAACTTGACCCGAACGCATTTAGGCGGGCGCCCTCACACGATGTGCACAACCGAGCGAAGGCACAAGGGAGAAAACAACAAACGGGCCGCACGAACGTCCAAAAGGCAGCTGTGCGGTCACAACTTAGCAAATTTGATATGGCTGCCCTCAAACGAAATGACCCGACCCAACCCGAATGCGTTTGGGTGGGCGCCCTCACATGACGCACTCGACTGAACGAAGGCACAAGGGAGAAAATGACAAACGAGATGCACGAATGTGCACAAGGCACCCATACGGTCACCACTTAACAAATTTGATACGACCACCCTCAAATGAAACAAACTGACCCGAACGTGTTTGGGTGGGCACCCTGAAATGAAATGACCCGACTCGACCCAGATGCATTTGGGCGGGCGCCCTCAAACGAAACGACCCGAACCGACATGAATGCGTTTGGGCAGGTGCCCTCAAACGAAACGACCCGACCCAAATGCATTTGGGCGGGCACCCTCAAACGAAACAACCCGAACCGAACGCGTTTGAGTGGGTGCCCTCAAACGAAACGACCTGACTCGATCCGAATGCGTTTGGGTGGGTGCCCTCAAACGAAACGACCCGACCCGAACGCGTCTTGGTGGGAGCCCTGACACGGCGCACCCGACCGAATGAAGGCACAAGGGGGAAAATGGAAAATGGACTGCACGAATGTGCAAAAGGCACCCATGCGCTCACAACTTAGCAAATTTGATACGACCTTCCTCAAACGAAATTTAAAAATTTTTTTATTGAAGATATTTAAAAAAAAAAAACTAAACCAAATATTTTACTTTTTAACATCCACAATATTCCTCAACACTAAGAGCTCAGCCTACAACATTTCATGTCATCCCTTAATGTATCCCACCATATAATGGTGAACTATGAGATCAAGCAACCCCTCTCTATGGTAAAACAAAATTTTAATATAAAACAAAAAGTTGTTGAGTGATGCATTATTTTAAATTCATTCTAAGTATTAAAACCTACATTCTCTATAGGCTTTTGAAATGCATAGTCACAATGTCTATAATTGTTTTTTTTTTTACTTAAGTACATCATTGAATGTCATGTGTTTTCCGATATGTATTAAATTAAATGCTACCCCAAACAAAAAGTACAAATCAAATTACTTACTTTGAGAGTTGTAATATAAACTTTATCATAGGCCTTTAATGTCGCAATACTGACGGAATTCCTAAACGTTGCAAGACCGACGGTTGACTCCTAAACGTTGCAAGATCAACGTATGACTCCTAAATTTTGGTATTCCGACGGTTTTTCCCTCAACGTCGCAAGACCAATGGTTTCCTTAAACATCGCAAGACCGACGTCGGTCTCCTAAACGTCACAATACCAATGGTTTGTCCTGTAACGTTCATATTCCAATGGTTTTTCATGTAATGTCGGTATTTTGACGATTTTCCTAAACATCGTTGTTCCAACGATACTCCAAAAACATCGCTAGAGGGATGGTTGTTGGCGGGATTTGAAAAATTGATAAAAATTGGTGAAATTTCCGACAATACGTCAAAAGTGTCGAAACTAAATTGTCGGAATTTTGACCAAATGTACTAGTGTGCCTTGCAAAATGGCCATATCCGTAACAATGCCTACATTTAAATGGAAGCTGCTCATAATCCAGCTCCTGGATATGGGTCCAATCAACAACTGTTAGTTTTATAGCTTTAGGTAGCCCAACTTCCAAATCCACCTTGACACATATATGTGCACATGAGTATTGATCTTTTCTCACTGCTTGATCAATATACTTTCTGAGGGTATTTCCAATGGTTTGGAGAGACTTCTGGTTCCAGTAATGTAGTGGGAGATGTGGGAGGCTTACCCACAATAGAACAATTGAAGGCACATATTGAGCGTGATCTAAGTTAGGGGTCCATTTATTTAAGTATAGTCCCTTAGGACCCATAAAATATGGGCCATTCCTGAAGATGAGGCTTCTGTCTTCCACATTCTCAAAAACAAAAACAAAGTATCCTTTGCCCACGAAGTGGATTTTGATGCCTTCTGAGACTAAAGGAATCCAGTTCCTCTGCACCCAGTCTTCCACAGCTTTGGGAGAGGGCCAGAGGCCAGTAAATTGTCCAATGAGCCCTCTTTCAGCTAGGTTAAATGCAGATCGACAAGTTTCCTTGATTTGAAGGGCCACCGAAGGGATGCTATCTAGCTTCTTCATGAACTTTTGCTGAGATTCAGTCAGAGGGCGCTTGTTTCTGGATGCTATCAGTTTATTGAATGCAAGGACTTCTAGAGGAGGATGAAGGGGAGCCTCGGGTCCCCCTCCCGATGCCATGGCGGCTGGGAGGTTGCAGGTAGGTCAGCTCGTGCTTGACCTGTTAGAGCGCACGCTAGATGGTACAATCATATCATCTAGTTGTATATTTTAAGCCTAGAATAAATTAGTAATTTTTAGTTCGGTCACTTAAAATTGATCAAATTTAGTAGTAATTCACTTGAAATAATTGTGGTGAATAAATTTTTTTAGTCACCTAGCCACTAATTTCATCATTTTCTACTAGTGCATCCTCTCGGAGAAATGTATGCCAGATGATTGGCAAATGGCTCCTCAAGAAGAAATAAGTCTCCAGGGCCTCCACCTAGCGCCTAGCATGGTCTCCCCAGCTTCTTGGAAAGTTATCCCTGACATAGGGGACACCATCAGGATCTTCAATCCTCCTCTAGAAGGATTCATCAAACTCAGCTTTGATGGAGCCTCGAAAGGCAATCTGGGGCAAGTAGGGGTTGGAGGGATTTTTCGAAATCATCATGGAAAAACAAGATTCATATATGATTACTCTTGTGGCTTTGCCAGAAAAAATGAAGCATAATTCATAGGAGTGCACCAAGGTCTCCTCTTGGCCATTAGGCTAGGATACAGAAAGCTAGTAATCGAGGGAGACTCTTAGTTGGTTACGAACACTCTCAAAAAACTTAATCAAGGAATGAAGTGGGGAAAACTAAGCCAAAGATGGTGTAATTTTTCACATGTACAGGGATTGGAGGATACAAACAAGAAATTTGATTATATCATTATCACCCATGTAAGGAGGGAAGGAAACAGAGAAGCTGACCTCTTGGAAAATTGTGGTTGCGCTCACCTGAATGAACCTATTGAATTAAGCATGCCTCCTAATCTCAAGCAAGAATTATGGATGAAGCTGCAGAGTATCAAAGAGTAGGACAGGTCAGAGCGCAGAGCTCACCCACATTTCTTGGACTCGGCTCCCTGATCGGGGAGTAACGAAGAAGACCGGTGCTCCCATCAGTGTTAATGGTAGTGTCCCTGGGGTTGAAGCCAACCACCTTGCACATGAGTGGCAAGGGAGGCAAGCTATACTGTCCCATGTAGCCCGAGGTGAGGTAGTAGGACAGAGGCTCGCACATGGAGCTTAAAATAGGGTGGAGGAAGGCGTGGGGTTTTGTTATGAAGAAAGAATTTGATGTAGGCACGATAGCGGGATAACACACCTTCATTGCACTTCCACCACGATGAAACTCAGGTATGTGCTTGGTTTCCTCTCCCTTATTCATTCCATGTTTATGTTTTATGATTTGGGCTGGTCTCTATGGGAGCCTAAGGTGATTACGTTGGATTGGTATAGTCTTCTGCTGGGTAGGGGAGAGCGGAACCATTACGACTCTGGTTGGGGAAAGGTTGGGGTTATTTTGGGTCTCTACCTCTGTGTCAGAGTAGGAATTGGGCATGGCCTCAACTTGCACCCGAGTGTGAGTCTGTCAGGTAAGGGATGCCAACAAGATGGAATGGTGAGGGGTTGGGCAATCCTTCCAGGGTATAGAGTTAAGGAGCAGTCATGGGTTGTGTTTAGTTTAGAGGCTTTGCTGGTTTATACCACCTTGAGCTACTTGGCCTCAGTGTGCATGAGGAATGGGAGAGGGAATTCCACCCAAGCCCGAGCAATGGGCAGCGATGCCTCCTTTGTCAATTTCGAGGGTGGGATGTATGACGAGAGAGAGGACACTAGAAGGGATGTTAGGATATTAAAGGAAGGCAGGAGATCTTTGGGTTATGGAGATAATTTATGGGGTGTGTGCGACTGTCAGGGATAGGGGGTGGCAGAAATTAAGCAGGGTATGAGGGCGATGGGTCTGCAGAGGGACATGTAGGGGAGAAGTCTTGGGAAGAGGCCCCTGGGTCACCTTTCTTCTAATAGCTGGGATGCATGGACCTTTGATCATTTTTATTATATGTAATTATGCCTTTGTTTGATTGTGTCGATAGGTCACCTACCCGGAAACCTAGTCAAAGATTGTGGGATGGCATGCTCCAAGAGTCATGTAGCTCACGACCATTCCAAGAGCCCTGCAGCTTGAGGCCGTGGCCGGAAAGATAAAGGGAAGGTAGTAGAAGCCCAACCCAGCTCACCCCCAAGCAAGCCGAGAGGAAGGAGACCTGAAATCGATGTAATCCAAGAGGCAGCGAAAGCATACCATGATAACACATCAGAGGAAATTCAAAAGCTCATTGAAAAATGGGAAGCTAACATAAAGAGACATGCAGAGACAAATATGGATACTAAGGAATGGAGACGTTTAATACCATATTTGGGACAAGCAAGGGGTAGACTAACATAATTTAAGACATAAATAAACATGAAGAGACAAAGATGGATACTAAGGAATGGAGAGGTTTAATACCAAATTTGGGACAAACAAGGGGTAGACTAACATAATTCAAGCAGACACTGTATCTTTATTCGTCTATGAGGAGCATCCTTGGAAAAGCCTTGGAGCAGATATCTATGAGCCTAGTGAAATTAGCCCAAGACTTCCTAGACTACAAGATCGAGTTCGATAAGATCAAGTTCCAGCTGAGGAAACAGGATGGGCACCTCGAGCATATTGACTACCACCTCCCATGTATTTCCAAGCCTTTTGAGTAGGCTGGTACCTCGATTCAGGATCCATCACCATTGGAGTTAGCGTCGGTTCTAGACGAGGCTGAGTAGTTCATGACTATTTTAATCTGCCTTTTTTCTTAGTATTTATATGCAAATAGCATTTAAATTTCAAGGATCTAGTAAATATGTTAGTCAATCTGTGAGAAACTGTATATGTGTGAGTATCCAGGCTTTGTTTGTTTGGTATGATAGACTTAAAACCTTATTTTTTTGGATGGCATACCACTTCATCAAGTGTACAACAGACTCGGTTCCCCACCCAGGGCGGGTTGAGACCACCAAAATGGTAAATCTAGTTGTTTGTTGTTTATAAAATGAATGAAAAAGGAGTCCTACCAAGCTTACAAAAAAAACACTATAAAATGTATAAAATTAATAACAATAACAAATTCTAAGATTACATACATACACATATGTAATGAAATAATAAAAAATATACTAAGTATAATATAAAAATGCAAACCATACTATACCATGTGAAATACTATTGGATTCTCAATGCCATGAGCCCATAAAACACTATCATTAATTTGAAGCAAAATTTAATGGCACATGTACATATTATAACTCTATCAAGCTATGTGTCTCCATAAAGCTCCATAGCATGATGGAGCTATGTAGTTTAATTCAGGGTTTTATTTAGTCCTATATGGACCTTTTAAAAGCTTTGATGGAGGGCTTAAAAAATACCCTCACAAAGATACATTTTCAACCTTTGGAACAGAAGTTCTTCCAAAAAAGAGTAACCCAACTCCATCGAATTCACCCTTATTTTAATTTTAAATTACGATAATATAAAAATATTTATCTTAATTGGCTTATTCATAAAATAAATAATTATGTATTATGGTTTTGTGTATTTATTTTCTCATGAGAATAATATAAAAAGTAAATAATTGAAATAAAACATTCAGAAAACAATTACTTTTAATTTTAGTCTTACATGTAAACATGACAAAAAAATGAATATTATAAAATAAATATTTGTGAGTTTAGTTCTAAGTTATATATTGATAATATAAATATTTGCAATTTTTTTATAGTTATGGTGGCAATTCACATTAATAAATCCACTTGTAGATGCCAACATGGCAAACACAAAGTTAACTATCCTACTTTATAGAACTTGAAAATATAGCATACACTACTTCTTTAAATATATGGTGATATACTCCACTTCCAATAAGATCGATAAAAAATTATTTCACTTTAACACCACATAGTAAGAATGGTGCTAACTTGTCCATCAAATATGGTGATTATATACTTCATTTTTAATATGATACATAAACATTTACACCACATTAACACCACATAACGTAAGTGGTGCTAACTTATGGTGATATAATTGATTTTTAATATAAAACATAAACATTTACACCACATTAACACCACATAACTTAAGTGGTGCTAACCTATGGTGATATACTTCATTTTTAATATAATACATAAACATTTACACCACATTAACACCACATAACTTATGGTGATATACTCCATTTTTAATATGATACATAAACATTTACACCACATAATGTAAGTGGTGCTAACTTATGGTGCTAAAAGAGAGTTAGAGCTTTTTGTTGTGT